>WURV02225591.1:0-10225 GCA_011762755.2 Epimenia babai | reverse complement strand
CAATGGAAACGCTTTCGAAACTGAATCTGTACACTCTGGTATGATTTTGTCGCAAAATAGGTCTCCAGGGAGAATATCTTCTGCTGATTTGTCCAAGACATTTTCAGGGCAACTATAGCTGCAAATGATCATCCATAGGTTCACCTTTCACATCCTGCAACAGAAAAGACATTCGTTAAAAAATGGATTTTTTATCCAATACAATATGGGTAC
Organism: Epimenia babai; assembly: GCA_011762755.2. Taxonomy (NCBI): domain Eukaryota; kingdom Metazoa; phylum Mollusca; class Solenogastres; order Cavibelonia; family Epimeniidae; genus Epimenia; species Epimenia babai. The sequence continues at coordinate 10,012 of WURV02225591.1, read as the reverse complement.
GCATCTTTTTGGGTCACCCTGTATAAACACAGCCACCATGGAACAATGACTATCCTAGCTATGTATAAATCTAGACCTTGTTTATTTTATTCAGTTGTTTCAAAAACTTAATTCAGGTATTTCTGATATAAATAATTGGCATATTTTTTAGTGTATTAATAATTCCAGGAAATGTTTCACTAATTGAATTTGTCATCTTGCAGAAAGAAAGCAAACAAAGAACAGCATTCCTCACTTCACAGTTCGGCGCACATTCACAATGCGTAACATCGGTGACCTGCCATTCTACGTGTCGCGCTTTACAATTAATGGCATTGAGTGCCAGGGCTATGGCTTCCGCGTGCTTGACTGTAGCGGCTTTGATGTTCTTCCTAACACCAGCCACAAGATAGACATTGCGTGTGTATCGAGTCCATGTTTTATGCCTTAATTTTATCAGTCATCATAATACTTTCTGTGGGGATAAATATTGCATTTATATTCAGCGATCTACTATATCATAATTTTTTTAGTTCATCTTAGCTTAGGCTTGGTCAGCTTTACTGATGGGGCTTCATCCGTCATCCGTCCGTCCCTCTTTCCATTTGAGGTAAACATTTTCTCAAAAATTCTCATAAACCGCATGGCCAAAGGCTTTACAATTTGGCAGATGTTCATGGGTTGGTCTTCATCGGATTTGCTCAGGGTATTGTCAGTCGAGCATGGGGAGTTAATTTCTGTTAACATTGTATACTTACTTAACCAAATCTTGTTCTCAAAAAACGTTCGGCTCAAAGGTGTTATTTGGCAGATTATTATTGGGTTGGTTGTATTCAGATTTGTTCAGGGTATTGTCATCTCTACAATGGGGGTAATTTCTGCTGATATATATTTTTACTTAAAAAATCTGGCACAGAGCTTTGCCATATGGCCGATATTGTCTTTGAGTTGGTCTTATTCAGATTTGTTCATCGTATCATCATCCGAGCTATGGGAGGTAATTTTTTCCAATGTTTGTCACTTTGCCCAAAAAATTGTGTTTCACCTTGTCATAAATATTGTGCATAACGTTCATCGCTGAATCTTGACCTCAGATATTCCACATTTCTACCCATTTTTATTTTATTTGACTAAATGCTTTTGATAGTAACAGTTGACCTCTAATTATAGTATATAACCTATTTTTGAACTGTGTAACTACGGTATAATTTCTACGGTCAATTCATAGTATTAAGTTACATGTACAGCAGTGTGGTGTGCACGCAGCAGTCATTATCCAAATGTAAAGCATTCCACACTCCAGTAGACATCCCACTGAGTGATCTCTGCTAGCATCAACTTGAAACAAAATCTAATTTGTGTCCCGCATTTATGAAGAGCTTCATAAATATACAAATTAGTAGTGGGATACTTGTTGCTCTATCATAAATCTATATAATTTAAAAGTACTTCTCGCAGTATGAGATTCTGGGAGAGGAATGTAATTTCAGAAAAAGTTTAAGCTTCATAAGTTGATAAAGCATATTACTACTTGGGGATATTCCATTGGGGATACTGATAACTTGTGTGAAATTTTACAAAGATTTTATTTATGTGATTAGCAGACATGAATGATCAATAAATTGGATCAAAAATTTTTATGCTACAACTGGAGTGGACACATTCAGTAAGTAACCTTACTCGATACTATTTAGGAATTGTATTTAAATTGTAATTCTAAAATTCTGAAATTAGCCAGTCTTGTTTATACTGCTACTGAGATTGTATAATTGAATTTATTCATCCATATGTCTGCTCATGGTGATGAGCGTTGATGTTAACTAATAATAATAATATTAATAATATTTATTGATTTATAGTGCCACTATAACAGCTTTTAGTTGTCAGCAACACTGCACAATGATAATTTTATAAAAATATACACGTAAACATATATCTGTAATCAAGATAAAGATATAGCAAAAACTAAAATTCCTAAATAACACAATGAACCACAATAGCTATAAATGTAAAAATAATAAAAATTAATATGTGAGGGAACGAGAGATTGAAATGCGAATATGTATTATCATTTATATTTATTTTGTCTAATTATATTACGATGTAGCATTAAGAATAACGGTTAATTAACCAAATTGGTTTTTATTATTCAAAGGCCAGTTTAAACAAATGAGTTTTAATGTGGGTTTTTAACTGCTCCAGCGATTGGGTGTTTCTGATATAAGGGGGGAGTTTATTAAAGAAAGTACCAGCAATAACTTCAAATGACCGTCCCCCAAACTGTGCATGTTTGGGTTTCGGGACAAGAAGAGTAATGGTATTTGATTGGCGGGTAAGAGGGATTGACTTGTGCAATGATATTTTATGAATTAGATACATGGGAGCAATATGATGTAAACATTTAAAGGCAAGCATGAGAATCTTAAACTGTATCCGAAAGGTGATGGGAAGCCAGTGAAGTAACTGCAAGACAGGAGTGATGTGAAGGTGGCGTGGAATTTTGCATAGGATGTGGCTGAGTTCTGAAGCTTTTGTAAACGAGACAGTTTTGTTTTTGGGGGATTGGCAAGGAGAGAATTGCACGAGTGATATAGCTTGATTTGGTTAAATTGGAGATGTCTTCATGACAAGAGAGATGTGCATTGAATATTACACCAAGATTTTTTGCAGATAAAGATGGGGTAGATGCTAGTTTACTGAATGTCATTGATATACTAGGGAGTGGTTTTTGTTGATAAGGCGAGGTAATGCATACAAATTCAGTTTTGGAAGGATTTATTTGCAGTTTGTTGGCATTAATCCATTGCTCAATATCGCGAAGACACAGTTCCGCCCATATCACAGCAGAACGGAGTTCAGTCCGATCGTCAATGTTGACTGGACGCCATAGCTGTGTGTCATCAGCATAGAAGTGGCATTCTATACCATGCTTCTGGATGACATTGAGCAAAGGACAACTAAAAGAAGTGGTACTAAGACACTTCCTTGGGGAACACCATGTAGAATAGAGTATGACTTTGACATATGAGTACCTATCTTCATAATAAACGAAGGATTTTGAACATAGGATTCGAGCCATTGAAGTACAGTGCCACTGATACCAAAGAGCCGGCTTAATCGATCAATTAGAATGCCATGAACGATCGTATTAAAGGCAGCCGATAGGTCAAGAAGAAATAGAAATACTGATTTACCAGAATCAAGATGTTGCAGTATGCTGTTGGACAAAGAGGGTGTGGCAGTTTCAATGCTGTGATAAGGGCAGTAAGCAAGCGGATTGGAGTGGCGAGAGAAGATGATTGTTAGTAAAATATTCGGTAAGTTGTGTATTTGCAGCTCGTTCAACCCATTTGGAAATTTGTGTTAGATGGGAGACAGGCCGGTAGTATTTAAAACATCACAATCTAAATTATTCTTTTTAGGAAGTGGGCTAATAGCTGTTTTAGCGATTGTGGGAAAATACCTGTTGAGAAGGAAAGATTGAGTAGATAAGAGGCTGAATTAAAACTGCCAGAGAAGATTTAAGCAGAATTTTAGGGATCGGATCAATTGCGGATGTCTTTACAGGATTTTGACGGATTATTTCTAATAAATTAAATTTTGATTGAGCACTGCAAATTCGGTGAAATGATGTTATGATTGAACATCATCAATCGGCCCAGACCATCCGTCACCTGATTCATCAAGTGACCCCTGGTTAAGTGAGTTTCTAATAGATTCAACTTCTTCATTAAAATATATAGCAAAACAGTTAGGGATTTCGTTGTGCGGTAAGTTTGTCGGAAGAGTGTTTGTATTTTCTGTCAATTTCTTTTTGTCCGCTTAATTAATATTACAGTATCATGGGATAGTTTCTTGAAGTTATTAAAAATCATCTTTTTGGACTAGCGCTAGGTTTTCTTCGCCCTGCCACGAGCTTTTCTAGACTCAATGACTTGATTGTTTACCCAAGGTTGTTGTTTTCTTAGGATCTTTGGTTTGAATGTTACGAGGGGTGCATGAAGATCTAATGTAGATGTAAGGGCACAGTTGATGGTATGAAGACACAATTCGGCTGTCAAATCATCTAAAGCATTATGGACCTTATATTGCAAGTCATTAGAAAAGGCATTTACATCCACTTTTGGAAATCTGTCGACCACTTATATGTCTATCAATGAATATATTACCTGACAAACTGGGTGTTGAAGATGTATTGAAAACTGCACTTATGAGAATATGATCAGATACAGGTAGCTTTATAACATAAGACAAGGTAATATTAATACCAATTTCTTGTCCGCAATGCAGTCAAGAGTATGATCATGAACATGCATTGGTTCATGCTCAATTTGGCCAATTGAAAAGGAGTCTAGTACCTCGTTGAACCATCTGGAATGGATATTCTGGGGTGCATCTAAGTGTATATCAATGTCCCTGACCAGTACAATGTTTTTTGAAAATATGTAATGGGTACAGAGAATGGATTCTAGCTCCTAGAAAAATATGTTGAAATTCACTTCCTGTTTCTGCTAGATATATAGAAAAATCGTGCGTGTTGGCACTGAACTCAGTTTAACTTCTTGCACTCCACAGCTCTCGAAACAGTCAACACTTGAAATTTCAGACAAAGGTATGGAAGATCTGTATACGACTGCATTCCTTCCACCAACTTATCACTGTCACCAGGTCGGCTGATGATAGTGTAATCTGGGGGTAACACATCGTAGATGACCGTTCCATTGCATCCACTGGGTCAAGGTTTGATCTCCAATTATTTCATTTACTAATGAGGCTTTGTTACGCAAAGACTGAATGTTCCAAACTCCAATATTGTAGGAAGCGGAATGTGCAGTTTGTGTATTTACAGTTTAAATTTGGATGAGGTTGGATTCATATCTTGTATTTGATTTCCTAGGTGAATTCCGATCGTATCTGGGAGATAATCCCGTTTTAATATGTCGAATTCGATTTCTCCCACCATGAGAACCACAGGTGGAGATTGCAGGTGAATGAAAGTCAGTTAGGTCGACAGAGTGAATCATTAGCATGAATGCAATTAGTATGATCACAGTGTTAGTCATGTAGACAGAATGTAGTATTCGCAGCAATAATAAGATTTTTAACAATAGGCAGTATTAGTCAACAGCTATTTTATCTACATTATACAATAATGTCACAAAATAGCGTGGACAATAGGGACAATAGAACATCCGGCTGACCGGGTTTGGCTGGGTAGAATGACTTACATAGAAATACAATGGCAAAAATAACGTGTAGAATCAAATATGATAAAATATTTGAGATATATATTTAAATTCAGAAAGGATTTATCATCCCATAAAGGCAATGCCACAATAAAAAATATCATTGATACTGTAATAATATAAAAAGTTCTACAAAATTATAGCACATAAAACACCTAAAAACCACACACAAGAAAACATAGAATATGACAGCAGCTGAAAAGCGTATTTACAAGTCGGCCATTTTGGTATATGCGGAAAAGATTTTCTGTAAGCATTGAAGATCGCTCTACTTGGAATATTATTCCAATTCAACTGTAAGATTATTTGTGTATACTATAAGTCATTGCAATTTTTTTTACAACTATTATTGGTACGCTATCATCCACTTTTCAGATTTGGATCGACTATGAGAATTAATTTTTTTCAACAAATGTCTCATTAAATTGCTTCAGCTTTCCATTATTCACAGATTTTATGTGTATTCCAGCATCAACATGTCCATATTTAATCAAAACTGACAGCATAGCGACTTTTTTTCCAATAATAACATGTCTGATGTAAACGGACAGTTGTGCAAGTTTCATCAAGACTTTTAAAAGTTTTTCTTATATTTAAATTTTAACTTCACTATTAGTTTATTTAATCTAATTTATTATTTAGTCAAATTTTTTTATTTTCCATATTCCGCACCATTCAGTCGTATTTTTGTAAAGTTTTAATGTTCCAGAAGAGTGTTTTTCTGGCCTCTTTCGCCTTTTGCGTTTATATCTGAATGAATGTTTTGAAGCCTTTTTGGCATTTTGTCTTAATATGCAAGTTTTTCAGGGGCTCCTTTCTTTAGCCTATTGGGTGTTTTGAGGCCCGTTTGACCTCGTGTTTTAATATTCGAGTGTTTGGAGGCCTTTTTGTGCCTTTGTTTATTTTTCCATTTTTTTAGTTTTTGTTTTTTATTTTATTTATTTTGCAACAGTTGTTTTTTCAAGTCCATTATGTTCATGTTTTTAAGTGCTTCTTTCATTCGACATTTTTTATTTTTTATTTTTTCAATAGTCAGGTGAGCGAGCCTCTTGAGGCCTCTTTGCCTCTTGTTCATGAATACTCAGGTAATTTGCCATTTCAGAAGTTTTTTCAGCATCTCACTTGACACTGAAAAGTGTACAGCATCCCACGATCATATACCATAACTTATTTAGACCATAATTATTTTCTAATTTTTTTCAGTTTCACACCAGACTTCACAATGTCTCGCATTCGACGTGACCTCTCAATTCACACATCTCTGGGTCCTCCCTCCAACTTCAGCCTTCAAGCCACCGTCCCAACACACATGTTATCACGCTGTGCTACATCATTACCCCGTCCTAACTGGGAGCCCATTCTTTATTACTCAGTCATGTGTATCATGAATTTTCTTCTCTTTTGTATTTTAGTCGCTGCATATTTTGAAGCAGATCGCATTGTTGTGGCTGATATTTTAAGACGAAGATTAAAAATTTATAACACCTCACAACTACTAGAGAAGGGTAAAATTTTTGATTTGCGAAATATATCGTCTTTCAACTCTGTTCCCCCAACTGCTGGTAATGTTTTGAAACCTAATGTAGAAGCCTCGCCGACTATCAGTCAGAAGAAAGAACTCACACTGGTTAATGGTCATATTGATTGCACTCGTGAACCAAAAGCACATTTTTTGGGACGGTTTTTACGCATCTGTTTGCGCGCATGTATGTTTTCTGTGGCATTTTTTTCATCCAATCAACAACGTGAACATGAAATTAATGTTCAGAATCCAGAGATTCTTGTCAGCAATGTGAACAAAACAGTTCAAAATACTGGTGAGATGATGGAGACTTTGACATGCATCGACAACTCGGTAGTGAAACCGGCGCAAAATATTCACTCGCCTGTTTCAAACAATGGCTATATTGGTGGAAAGAGTCGAAGAGGCAAGGTGAGCCGTAAGCAGCACAATGAGGTGAGTGTACACACACATAAACGTACATTACGTGATGAGCACCGGACACGCGAAGATGATGATAAGTTCAAGGTCAATTCACACAAGAAAGTAGATCGTATGATGAAGAATACAGAGTCGAGTGATGTTATGAACCAACTGTGGATTGAACAGCTGAATCTCGAGTCCGACTTTCCAACAAGGGATACAAATGTCAACAAACGTGATGGTGAGCAGGCTAATTTTATCCTTATCCCGCCCAAATGTTTGCTTTTTTGCATTGCAAATAAAGATTGATAATATAAGTAGTAAGTATCAATGTTATTATGGCTATCTTGCTATACAACTCATTACATTCCATACTGATAACTATTTTGTCTTACATGATTTCATGTGACTATGTTTGGAAATTTGAATATTATCCTGCGTCTCTATAACTTTTCTACTTTCATTTCTGCAGTAAAGCCACGCCGTAAGATCTCAAGCCAACTGCCCAACAAATTACCAGAGAAATTTGCTAAAGAAAAAGCCACAAAGCAAGTTTTTGAAGACAAAGATGAAACATCATCTACAACCACTGATTCATCCTCTTTCGATATTGAGGACAAGGTGATCAATACACATCCCCTTCATTCTATCTTGCAGTGAATCTTGCAGCACGATGTTCAAGGAAAGATGAGCAATAATTACTTTTGATTCAATCTTAAACCATATATTTGGTGATTTGGTGCCAATATTGATAAGATAAGATCAAGAACCATTCAGTATAGCAGTCTATGTTTGTTGCTTACATTCATAGGACAAGGTAATTAATATTCATTTTGTAAAGCAGTCTTTTTGTTGGCAATTTTGATGGAACACGATAATTAATTCATTTACATTCAGAAAAGTAGTGTATTTTTATTGGCAATATTTATGGGACAGTGTAATTTATTAATCTTCATTTAGTATAGCAGTGTCCTTTTGTTGGCAATATTTATTGGACTAAGTGATTAATAAATCTACATTTAGTATAGTAGTGGATTTTTGTTGGCAATATTTATAGAACAAAGTGATTACTAAATCCCTAATAGTGCATTTACATTATCCGATTTTTGCGCTCCCTCCCCAGCTCCCACCGCCGTCTTTCATGAAAAACGGATCCATTTTGAAATTTGGACGAGTGTTAAATTTGTTGGTAGCGAGAGTGGGAGCATCAACCAATGAACGAACAGTATCGTTCACGTGATATTCGCCCTCGCAACACATTTTTTGTACAAGAGGGCGCCGTGTTTAGATTTGAAGTTAAGTGATGAGCAAATGTACGAAAGGCGCTCAGTTCTTGACTGTGAAGCATATTCATGACTGTGTTATATGCTCCTAGTTCTTTTTATGCTTTTTTAAAAAATCTCCCATCCACACTGCCCTGGTTTTTCTTGTGGGCAGGCTTGCAATGATTATTATCGCCGTATTCGCAGCGGCAGCTACCAAATTTGTATCGAATTGTTTACAGGAACTGTCATCGTCACTAAGGTAATCCGCCATTTTGTATCATGTGACTTTCGAACCGGCGAGCGATCAGAAATGCAGACAAATAGTGTAAATGACCTTCCGATTTATTGGAGGCGGGAGCGGGGTCGAAAAAAATGGATAATGTAAAATCCAGTATAATATTAAATCCATGCAGTATATCTTTGGACATGAAGATCCTTTCAAAAATTCCAACTGGTTTAACTTGCAGCAATTTTTGTGGTACAAAGGTAATTGGTTAATATCTATTTACTTGAGTAGTGTCTGACAATGATATCCACTATAGTGAATTATCAATAAAAAAATACTTAATAGCGCATCACAATTTCATCGACTATTGATTGTTTAATATATTTGTGACTGCTAATAGATATTCATCCTCTAGCACAAGACACTGTTAATTACACTCTTTTTCTGTATTTGGTTGTTAATTGTGTGCCTGACATTAAAAACTTACATCTCTCTGCTCTATTTGTTAACAGAATGCAAGAACAAGAGACTTTAATTCGGATATTATCAAAAATAAACCTAAAACATCCAAGTCCAAGAACAAAACTGCTGCCACATTATGTGAGAAGCTTTCAAGTGAGAAGTCTTCATCGCCACTCTTTGATGAGCATGATGATGCGATGAGTGATGATGATTTTATTCTCACAACAAAGTCCAAAGCTCACAAGAAAATACGTGTCAACAACAAAAATATTTATGGCGGCAACATCTACAAACCGAAGTAAGAGTTGAGTTATCAATGAGTCGCCAATGAGATACCTAAATATGAGTTACCAACAGGTTACGTTATTTTTAGCTCACCTGAGCTTATGCTCAGCGTCCGTTCATCCGTCCGTCTGCTGTTAACATTTTCTTAAAAAATCTTCTCAAGAACCGCTTGTCTCAGAGGTCTGCCATTTTGCAGATATTGTCCTAGGGTTGCTCTATTCTGGATTTGTTCACAGTATCATCGCAGCTAGGGGAAGTAACTTCGGCCGATGTTTGTATTTTTTCTTAAATCTTCTCAAGAACCGCTTATTGCAGAGGTCTGCTATTTGGCAAGTATTATCTTTGAGTTGGTTTACTCTTGTCTTGTTTTAATGTCGAAATGGGTATTGTCGGGTCTCTTTGGCCTCTTGTCTTGTTTCAGTATTGGAATGGGTATTGTCGGGTCTCTCTGGCATATTGTTTATTTTTATATGAATGTTTATAGTGACAGTTGATCTCTAATTACCATAAATAAGCTATCTTTGAACTGTGTATCACTATACAGTATAATTTTGTCAATGCATAGCCCTTGTTTTAAAAGTGAGTCTCTTCAGTATGTAATTTAATTGTATTATCTGTATCTTAT
>WURV02225580.1:0-10226 GCA_011762755.2 Epimenia babai | reverse complement strand
GCCCTTTACAATGCTGGCCTATTAATGTGGTTAACACGACAATCTGATTAGCCTCACTTATATGGGGTGGGGAAAAATTACCTAGTGTGAAAAACCCACCGAGTCCGGGCAGACAATTGACCTTTTTCCATTCACGCCACTGGTTCCAGATGTCTACAGATAGCTTACCTCCACTAGATAGCGGGGAGGTAAGCTTCATAGAGAACACATTTAGAACTTATGAAGCACAGCAAACATCAGAGAGAAAAAGCCTCAACAGAACCACACTGCAAGGGCTACCCAGACCCCCATGGTCAATGGGGTTTAAGGCGTTTTCTAGCCCGAAAAACGCCACAGTTAGTATACGTGTTAGAGCGGGATTTGAACCAGGGACTCCTGAATTCAAAGTCAAACGCCCTAACCACTACGCCAGCTGCCCCATAATTTCTGGTCTTGGCTGCTATATGACCTATGGTATTTATCAAGCAAACAGCATCTATACCCCATCTGCCCAGGGGTGCCTGGGTGGTAAATGCAGTACGTTTATGTAAAGACATCTTCATTCTGATGCATTGGTGTTTTGGGTGCTGGTGACTTGTCTCTTGCGACTGTCATCTCACTGTACATTCTAATCACCTAACCCAGATATAGAGGGGTGTGTGACAGGTGTACACTGTCCAGTGGCATCCAGTGACAGCAATGGATGCAGGAGACCACCATCAGCCTTAGGGTCTGGTTTCCATTAAGGATTATTAGTGATTTTACTGATACCTTTTGTGAATGAGGTTAACACTTTCGCCTAGTATATAATTTTATTTTCTGGGTAAACATACTGGTTCTGTTAAAATCTTGTGTCATTTATCAAGTCTGCGATAAATAAACAATTTTTTTTATTATACTTCTTTGACAGGAAGCTGAGAATAAAAATCGTAAACAAGACAAGAAGTCTGGCAGGGTTCGGGATTCTGCCGAGATGAAATCAAGCGGTCGTAGGAAAAGTGGCCACAAATCTCTGAAACAGAAAGCCGTGGATGAAGATAGTCAAGACGAGGTCAAGGCTGAAGACGCTGATGAAGTGAAGGTTGAAGAAACAAAACCGCATAGAGACGGGGTTAAAGGGCGTGTGGAGGAGAGGAGCAAGGAGAGTAAGGTTACGGAAGAGTCTGAAAGTAAAGAGAGAACCGTGTCTGAAGATGAAGTCAACAAAGAAAAGTGAATAATTATGTGAACTTTAACCCTTACCACACTGACAAATGTACATTACACTACTATAGCAATACGATTCTGTGATAACAGAGTGCGAAGGGTTAAGTGACTGATAAATATCCTAGACGTACAACTTTTTCGGCATTATCAGTGTCTTAGATGAGTGTATATACTTCATTTTGATTTATCGGTTATTTCTAATAAGGGTATGAAATACTTGAGTTTAGTTTCTCATACAGTTAGTTGTGAATGATTACATTTGTGGGGCACTGGTCTCTTTGGACGCTAAATCAATCCACATTTCTCAGTGTTAATAACGACGTTTATCTTTTTAATATTTTCACGTTTTTAAAATTCATATATACTGTTAGAAGGATAAACTGTTACACCGTTTGTTGACATCTATTTTCGTGTCGCTTAATGTGCCTTTTGACCTGTACAAAGTCAAACAATGCAGGGTATATCGGCATTAAGTCCATTTATCGTGGTACCTCTTAATATAACACCGCTTAATGATAAATTCCTGTTTTGTATCACCACAATTTTTTTAATAAACCTTAATTCGTCAATTATGTCTTCATTATGTAGTTTGTCTAATTTTTAAAAATATTTCTATAACACACAAGTGTTTTGCTGTTGATTGTTGGTACTAGTATAATAAAACTGGGTAAATACGACAAATTTTTGACTAGTTGATACAAAGATGGACACGAACCTTTGTATATTGTGTATATTTCCTCAGGCAAAATGATAGTGGCAAGATGGCAGGACGCTTTATATATATATATTTATATAAGGTATTGTATATGCACTGAATAGCTGCCAAAAAAAAAAACATTTCATTTAAACTGCATCTGAGAGCCTTTCTTGGCTGATGCTTGCGGTATATAAATGTTGTACTCTACATATATATATATATATATATATATATATATATATGTGTGTGTGTGTGTGTGTGTGTGTGTGATTATAACGATAGCCACATGGAATGGCTGTTTGTCTTATGTGATCACACAGAAGAAACCATATGTGTGCTACTCTGTACTTGTAATATTTACAAAATGGCATGGCTGACATGGCAAGCCATGAGTAATTAGTTGGTCAAGAATGTTAGCTTTCACTCAATGACATCATCAAACTATATCGATTCAACATACGGCCATGAAACGAAAGAAGAAAATACAGCCAGCAAGCCAAAGGTGAGCCGTTTCTCAAGTGTGACCCGTGACCTAATTAATTAAACAGGTCACACATGGCCCACGGATTCAGCAACTACTTTTACTACATTGAAGAATCAACTTTGATAGATAAAAAAAATTATTGAAGCAGACAAAGATAGATCTATAACTGCAAAAAGGAGGTTGAAATTCTGAGTCTTGCATACTAATCAAGAGAACAGAAGAGCGCCAGCCAACATACAGAAAGGCTGAGGGTCCTCTGGCAATACCGAAATTATGTCGTTTCACCATTCAATCAAGGATCAAGATCGCTCTTATTCACTCAAACAGAAACAAAATCTATTAACAATGTTGTAAATAAATATGTGGAACTGTAAGAATGTGAAGGTGGTGGTTTATTTGCACCGTAAGTGTCTTCGTGACAAACTATCAAAACTATCATTAGGCAATCTTCGTATAAAATGCCACTGGGTGAAGGGCTTGTTTACATTCTTTATAGAGCTGCCTTACCCCAATGGCTCGTAAACCATAACATTAGTAATGAAGCTTTATTTAGAGTGCCGTCTTATCCCTTGCTCAATAACGACAAGATGATGTCGACGACACTTTACAATGTTACTAGCTTAAAACATAGACTAATGAAGTTATGTGCAATTTGGGGAGTACTGCAATGACTAGTGGTGGTTTTACACTTGTATAAACTTGTACAATATACACACACTTACGCTGATGACTACTTTGAATTATAAATAATTACATGTAAATATGTAACACTATGTCAACCAAGAAAAACTAATGAACTATGCAGTAAGTCTATGCGTAAGCACGAGTGAAGAGGAGAGCTTTCAGTTTGGACTTGAAGATGTTGAGGGTGGGAGATGTTTTGATGTCAAGAGGGAGAGCATTAAATAGTGGAGTTGAAGGTAAAAGTATGATAGCTGAACATCATTAGGAAAGCTACTAAAGTGCATTATATTGAGTCACTGCTTAACTCTTTTTTACCTCACTCTACTCTATTTTACTCCAACCAACATGGCTTTACGTTACCTCACCTCTCCTTTAATCTACGCCACTCCATTTTATTCCAATCTTACCTTACCATACCTCACTCAACTTTATTCAACTTCACTTTACTTCAGTAAGAACTAATAACAGTAAAACTATCCTAAAATTACTGGGTTACTTTTTCTGAAGTCAAGACCTGCGGTCATAGTGCACAATTCCAAATTTTTTAGTTATTTCTAAAGCAGTAACTTCCAGTTCTGGCCCACAGGCCAACATATTCTGCATTAATTATTTTCATGAAATTTTCAAGGTGTGATAAAATTGATAAAATGCTAACTTTCATGTATTTTGTTTTTTACATTTAAGAATATCATTAAACCAGAAAAACTCGCTGTAATAATACGAGTGGGATGACTATTTGAGATTACAATACCGTAGTATTTTATTAAAATATTTCATTTTATTTTATCATCACAATCACCAACATGATAAATAAGTTTGGGTGGCTGATTCCTAAAGTAGAGTACACAAAATGACAAATATCCAACCATAAATGACGCCATTGAGGTCGCAATATGCCCAGAGTTTCAGGGTAGACTACAGCGTTGAAACGATCAAAGTACAGTATACGCTGATTTCATAAAGGTAGCAGAAATTAAGATCATAAAATATCAAGTACAGTTAACGAAGGAAAAGGCAAGGTGATTGCCACTTGATTAACAACAGTAAATAAATATGTGTCACACTAACAATATAACCTTTGCAAACTCGTCATATTAAAAACCTACTTTGAATCTTAACCAACATTTAAATATACAAATCTCGTTTATTTCATATTTCATAATACAGGTATAAATGAAGGGAATACAAAATTCCTATACAATTTTTTTATTCCAACTGACAATGCTCAACTGATAAGCTACACACCTAACTATAATACCGTAAAAACACTGTTTTAGACTCTCATGCTTTGGTTAGTAAAGCCTTTTTCTGTCATATAATTTTCTGTGACATGATTAAGTATTACTTACGGATATTTTCACTTTCAACATGAAAAAGTTTAATAATTTTTTGGCTTACCATCAATCATTTCATTCCATATTCAAGGTGAATTGTAACATAAACGCCGTGACAAAAAATTATTTTCTAGATATCAATAGTGAAATAGTTGTGTCATCCAGCGATTAAGTCCCTTTGTAGCAGACGATGTGGCATCAAAAGTCAATGGCATCCATGAACAAGATTTTGCTGTCAATCACGTCCTTCAACCACTTTTCCCGGAAACGAGAAGTGCCAGGTCTGGAAAATTTGAGTCGATCTTCATACAGCAGCGATAGTGTTTAAGGGAGTTTAGTAGGTTTAGTGGTAATAGGGGCAGCCAGTGTGGTTCTATTAAGAGCTGGAAAGAAATGCACAGAAAAAACCTATACCTCTAATGGGATGTATAGGTTTTTTCTGTGCATTTCTTTCCAGCTACTAGGTTCAAGTTACGGTAGTCTCCATGTTGATACAGTCAAACCTCTATTAAGCGGCCATTCACGGGAATCACAAAAAAGTGGCCGTTAATACAGGTGGCTGTTCAATTCAGGTTTGACATTTTGACTAGTGTACATGTTGGGAGGTATTTGAAGTGACCGTTACGACAGGTGCCTGCTTAATACAGGTAGCCGTTCGGGCAGGTTTGACTGTATATAGGGTTTGTATGGACAAGGACAGGCACGCAGCAAACAACATAGTCTTTAACCACAGAGCTATGTATGTACGCAACAATAGGCTGAAGCTTACCCCCATTATCTGGGCCATTGAAGGGCCTTTAAAGAACTAGTCTGTGGTTAACATGACAGATGGATTAGTCTCAGTTATAATGGTGGGGTAAAACCACATACAAAAAACCACTGAGTCTGACCAGACAACTGACCAGCGTCCATTCCTGTCACAGGTTGATAATGCATAAAGGTCACACACTGCCCGAAATCAGTCACATCTGATAACTATTTACAATCACATGATGAGATAGTAAAAAGGTAAGGGCCATAAAGACTACAAAACAGAATTAGAGGGCAGCCACATCAGAGGGGAGAGCTCTTACACACTGCAATAACCACACACAACCCCTCCCCCCTACTCCATACTGCTATGTGATATAAAATATAAAATCTATAAAGTAAAAGTGTGGAAAATTACAATGAAATACATTCCATAAGCCTGAAGAAAATCTATAAAGTAAAAGCGTGGAAAATTACAACGAAATACATTTGATAATACATTCGATAAGCCTGAAGAAGCATATTAGATATATGCGAAAGCTCGTTTGCGAATAAATTCAGGAATAAAGTCTTATCGAATAAAATTGATCAACATTGGAAGTGCAAGAAATTTATACTAAATTTGCAGACAAAACCAAGTAACACTAATTCAGTATAAATTTCTTGCACTCCCAAATGTTGATCAATTTCATTCGATAAGCCTGAAGAAGCATATTACATATATGTAAAAGCTTGTTTACGAATGAATTAAATCAGTCTCAAAAGGTGTTACCTCATTTTCTCTTACTTTACAAGACTAATACGGCTACTTATATTATACAATGAAATACATGTCATAACTAAATGAAACAAAGTGAAATAGTGTGAATTATGTTGAGATGTAAGAATATAATTTAATCGCCATGTCAATGATTAAAGGAAGCATGTAAAGTGGCATCACACCCTCTAGCAGACTGATTAAAAATTGGTTGAATTATAATTTTTTTTAAGATTAGGTTGATTTTATTAATCACCTGTGAATAAGGTGAGTTGTCTCCACAACGAAGTAAACATCTACGATGGTTTTCTGAAACAAACATGTAGAATAATGATAAACATCACTGGCCAGTATGTTTATTATATGAACTGTATTCTTACAGCTATCTTTATTCAATATGAGTCTAATTATGGTAGCCAATGTGGTTCTTCGAAAAGGTGGAGAGAAATGCACAGAAAAACCTATTCCTGTGATGGTTACACCTGTGATGGTATAGGTTTTTTTCTGTGCATTTCTCTCCAGCCTTATTCAAGCAGATAGTAGGAAATTTCTCGTGAGTTGTTAGCTTGGTCACAGTTGGGTCACCCGTGGGTCACAGTTGGGTCACCCGTGGGTCGCATTTATGTCCCACTGGTGACCTGGTTGCATTAAGGTTGCGTCCATGTGGAATCCCAGTTCGGATGAGTCCGGGTTGTCCTTGCAGCGTGTCGATGATAGAGGAAACATAAAACAAGCTTCCCGCAAACATTCAAACAATTACCACTCTTGAATCGTTTAAGGCTATCAAAACTCATCTTTTTACCACCGTTGATCCATAGCTCTTTGTTCGGATATAATCCAGCTGTTCATATCCCCCATGCAAGTTAGCAATGATCATAGTTTTATGCTATGAACTGTGTTTTAGTTTAACTATTTTCATTATCCGTGATCTTACTGTATGTCTTTTTTCTCAACTCACTTATGGTATACCGAGTTCGACTTTGAACTGTATTCCTTATATTCCCTATACTCATTGCATTTCTATTTAGTCATAATAACCATGATTTGTGTAGTGTCTTTGATCGCCATGTGTTGTAAGGGCACTAGAAATCAAATAGAATTCCATTTCATTTCATTTAACGGTTGTGTTAGGCTATCATTTAACTCATATGTACATTCTATCGTGTTATGCAATATAATTAGTTATCACACGAAATGTATATAGGCGCTTTAGAGACATACTAGTTATTACGGTGCCTCCAAAACAAATGGATTATTATTATTATTATTTTATGTTATAGGAATTAGAACGGGACATACTAGGGGTTTGATCTTGGACACTGAGATAGTGAAGTAGACGCAGCAAGTGGCGCGAGGGATGGGTTTACGGCGCGTCGGTATGCTCCAGCGTACCCGGTACTGGTAGCGGGTATCGTAGTCGTGGTCATCCGCACGAAGAAAATCGATGCAGTACAGCCAACTGTCGTGCCTTTCCCATGTCTGGAAATGTCCACATGTCATGTGCAGTGTTTATGGATGTATACGTGTCTTTCATGAGCCAATCCATGCATGCATTCTTTATGTTGATGAGAGTATTGGGTCAATAAAAGACATCAAATGAAGTGTGTTTTGTTTCCTAACCTTTATCCTATTACACAATCATCATCCTTACTAGACAAGGATTTTTAAAATGAATAAGTAATACAATTTGTGACATCACATACATTTTCTTATGATTCATTGTATTGGCACAATTGTACACATTTTCTGACCAGCCATTATTTTTATAACAGTAGTACACATTTTTCATTTTTCGTCGTTTCTATAACAGTAGTACATGAAGTCTGATGAGAAATAGTTTTTGGTATCAGTAATACATATTTTTGTAAGTTCCTAACTGCCTTCATAGAGGTATGTCTTTGAGCACATCGGAGCACTCTTGAACTAGAAACCTTTTTGCACACTATTGCAATGAAAGTTGAACAATCTATAAAATGTAAACAATTTTGATAATATAATCGGTACCTGTACATATTCATCAATTTTTTGTAGTCCTGCATCAACGGAAAAGTCGCCTATTGATGGCCAGGGAACATTGCCAGCTTTGAAGTTTTCCTCCCTGGAAAAAAGCGTTTGTTGCCGACTTAACTCCGATCGCATTGACTCATATTGATGAGATTTGTGCGCAATCACCTCTTCCAGTCGGACGACAGCACGGTCAATAGCCGCATCTATAATGACTCTAGCATAATCCGCGTATTCTGTCGCATTTTTATCCATCCCAAATGATCTTAATGATCTGAATCTCGTTAGTTTGTGTCTCGGTGACAGGAGTTACTAACAAAAATAAAAGTACAGCCAGCTTTTAAAATGAAAAATACAACCGAAAAAATTAACGTATGCAGGTATAAATGCAAGTATTATTTACATTAACCATGTTGGTGGAAATTACGCAAAGAAAAATGTTGAGTTTTCTATTCCAGTGTTATTTTCCCTAGATTGGCGTTTGCCATTGCTATGTCAACGAAATAAAAAAGCATCCAATCAAATCCCAGGCATTTTTATTAGTTGTTGTTTTTGCGGTTTGACTTATGTCGACTTACACTCCATAACAGCAACAAAAATCCCGATGGGCTCGAGCTTTCCATTAAAAATGCAATTATTTAGAGATACTTCTCGGTGAAGAAATATATATATATACAATGTAGTTTAAAGGTGCATACCAATATATAGCATAGCTTAGCAAACTGAAAATAGCACGTGATAAAATGACTCGTGATTCGATGGATGCACATCTGAAACAATCATTATTTAGAATTTGAGAGGATAATCAAACGCAATAGGTGTATTCATTGCATAGATAATTTCATAATATAGAAAAATTATAATGGGTCACTCCTGCATCTCAATGTCTATATTCCAAATTTTCCAAAAGATCTGATTTCTTAGAATATCTAATAACATTACTACCACGTAGGGCGATAAACATCCTGTCTCAAAAGAAAATTGATGGCGTAGATGTGTACAACACAAGCTTATTTGATTAGGACGCATCACACGACTGCATCCAGACACATTCAGAAAACAAGATCCATTGAACTGTAAATAATAATTATAAAAAAAAATACTAAAAATCTGGTCACTTCCTGGAACAGAAATGAGTTAGTTAGGCCGCTAAATTAAAATGACCGTCTGCAAGCACTAGTAACTCTAGTAACTCGTAAAGCCGTAAATAGAAAAACGTTCATACTCTCTATGAGAATGGCGTCGACAGAGGGGATTCAAGCGACCAATGATGATGCTACCGGCTGTAAAAGATTTGCAGTTGAGAAAGGCTATTGGGAAGATCCATATATTAGTCTTTTTACTATTGGTAGACCGTTGCAGTCGCGTACACCTGAAATCAATAGAGGATATTTTGCAAGGGTACATGGTACGAAACTACTACTGGATAAGTTTGTAAAGGTATTATCGACTACATAATAAGTACTGTTTTACCTGCTCTGTATCTTCAAACCATCACTACAGTATATATAGGCAGAGATGAATAGTAAGTGATTTAGTTAGGTCAACGAATGTAAATATAGAGTCAAATGCCATATTTCTGTTTTATATATATATATATATAATATATATATATGTAAACTCCTTTATTAACCCTGTACATGTCTTGCTTAGTCTGTAGACATCTTTTTTCATTTCATTTCTATATTCCACCCTCTCTTCACGATTACTGTAGTTTGCACTGACTTTTTATATTTACTATCACTGATGGTCTTTTCATATTCAATTGCCTTTACCACTATTACAGATCGCCGGTGGCTCAGCTCAAATTGTTAATCTCGGTGCTGGATTTGACACCCTGTACTGGAGACTGTGTGATGAAGGTTGCCATATTCCATGTTTTATTGATGTCGACCTACCCACCACAACCACCAGAAAGTGTCACTGTATACGGTCCAAACGGCCTCTACTCAACAGACTCCAACAAAACAATGGTACAACTCTCAATCAACACCAGATTTTACACAAATAATGGCGTTAATATGTACGTATGTAACAATATGCTGTAAATTACTGGGGCCATTTTTGGCCCTTTACAAAACTAGCCTTTGGTCGGCATGGCGAATAGATTAGCCATAGTGATAACGGCGGGGGAAATTGTAATGACAAACCACCATGTCGGGACAGTTTAACTTTGTCAATTCATTCTATTGATTCTAAACCTCTGCACGTGTCACCTCCTCATCGTAAATCTGTGACAGTGTATGACATTTTCGCACTAAAAATTAATGCCACATGCGGTATACTGGTGAATGCAGCAATTGATCTTCTGAATTTCAACTCAATGATCTA
>WURV02225569.1:0-10226 GCA_011762755.2 Epimenia babai | reverse complement strand
GTAAAAATATACAGAACAACGTCCATACTGCAACCACTGGACGTGTCTTTGAATAAAACTACAATAAAAAAATCAACCAATTTTGCATTTGTCCCATTTATTAAAATACAACATAGTACCTTACATAAGGTAAGTTTCCAATCCAAATTATAATGGCGGGCGATCGCCGTGAATGACTGAAGAAAGGGTAGCACCCTCAAAGTCCACCCTCGACTTATAGGTGGGTCAAGAGCAAAACCAGGATTTCGCCAGCCAAGGTGGGGGGGGGGGGGGTCGACTTATAGGCGGATCTACTTATAGGCGGATTGACTTATAGGCGAGTATATACGGTACTTATATGTGGCTATGAAACTTACTCGTTCATCGTCGAAGACTACGAGCTGCACCAAAACCACATTAATGTGGACACCGAGAGACTCGTGGTTGTAAGTCATGTTCATCTAAATCACACACACACACACATATGTAAAGGTAAAGGCGAGGTTTTGGTGCTACTTTATAATTAAATGTCAGTCGCACGTACAACGTTGCCCTGTTACATCCCTAAGGTATTTTTTGTAATAAACCATTCCACGACAAATCTTTCTCAATATTGAAGCACGAAAATCTTGTTCATTTCCTATTGTGGAAGGCGCCGGGAAAAAAATCCCTGGTTTGTGCTTGTTTGAACTCGCAACCTCTCGCACGAAAGGCAGCGCTACTAACCACTACACCAGCAATGTATGTATGTATGTATGTATGTATGTATGTATGTGTGTGTGTATGTGTGTGTGTATACACGCGTGTGCACATAAGAGTCTGTGTGTGTATGTGCATTTGCGCGCGTACATATGCGCGCATGTGTATGCATGAATGAATGAAAAATACCTACAGTGAAAAACCCACCGTGTCTGGGGGGACCTTTTTCCATTCATGACACTGGTTCCAAACATCTAGATACGGGCTAAATATGTCACAATCCGCTAAGTCAATAAGATGATGACATAACGGGGAGGTAAGCGACATAGAGACCATACATAGAGCATCTGAAGCACAGCAAACATCAGCGGGAAAAAGGCCTAATAGAACCACACTGCAAGGGCTACCCAGAACCCCATAGGCACAGGAGAAATAGTCTTCATAGGAAGGAAGCGAATTGAATTTATTGAACTGAATTGATTCAGTTGGTCTTAAAAGGTGTTAACTTGACATTTTCCCACACTGTTGCAAGACTAATATGGCTCCTCCATATCTATAGTAATCATCCATAAGAGCAGAGTGTGTGACTGTAGCCATATGCAGACCGTCTGTAGGTGTTCAGTAACAGTGGCATGAATGGATGACGGTCAAATGTTTCTTGAAACTTGGTGGTACACACCACATAATGAATTTCTCCACAAAAACAAATTATCCGTGCACTAAAGGATGTAAGCTACCATTGTTTAGGGCCAGTGATGGTCCAAATAACCATTGAGTCCCAACTTATGGCTGCACACACACACATACATACATACTGACAGCCTATACAGATAAGGTATGATCATTTGTTTTGAAACTGCATTCACTATTAATGTATGTGTGTGTAGGGGGAGCAGTTGACATAGTTGTTGGAGCGTTTGGCTGAATACACAGATCCCTGGTACAATGGCCGCTCTAACCGGTATACTACCTGTGGCGTTTTTCAGGCTGGGAATGCCTTAAACCCCTGATACAGTTATCAGGATGAAATATGTTCAAATAGTCATAGTTCTACCTGCAACCAATCATGGGACAGTAAATATTTTAGGGGGCAATCCTTTCAGCTCCATGCATTGTAAGCGCTATCGGAATGTGATGTCGAGTCAAAGGACGAATTCTGTTAAGTATCCAAAATCACCAAAAATAACAGAATAACAGTAACTGAATGAACTGAATCCCGTTGTTAGATCTAAAATTGTATAGGTACCCACAATGTCGACCATGGCCAGGATGTATGACTTGTAGTTAGCCTTGCCGTGGAACTTGACAACTGATTGGTCAATTGCCAATAACACTTCCATAGTCTTCTGCGTGTCCGATCTCTTTTGTCTTCGTAGATCTGTTAAGAAATATGCAACTCAATGTAAAGATCTTGGAGTAGACCATAATTGTAGACTCTTCACTCTGTTGTCAGAAAAAGCTACAGCGATCATGAATAATTGGCACAATAGAAAGTCGATATGATATATTCAGAGTAATTTTTCTAAATATTGTCGCTTAACAGTACAATGTAAGGAAGCTTACACAAACATCTGTTCAAAATCAACGTGACAACCTTTCAGAATGAGATTCTCATGAGATGAGAACAACTTCAAGTTTAACTTAGTGTTGGTCTCACTCTGTCATTTATGAGATTGTCAATTATGGCATTTTTTGTTTTTGCATGTTTGCTACTTTGTGCTTCTCGGATTTGACTTCTCGGTTTAGTTACAACCATCTATCATCTTATAAAGAAACTTGAGTCAACATAATAGCAATTTTTTTTTGTCTAGGAGCTGCTCAAGTTGTAGTCTTTGGAGTCATCACCTGAGTCTAAGTTGAAAAGTCGTCTGCTACAATAGGGAATCGTTAGTTGACATTTTAAAGCCGACAAAAGTATTAAAAATCAAGAGCGAGAGAATTAACTAAAAAAATACCAACATTAATGCGTAGAGATTACGAGAATGCACCAGAAACCGATATTCATAGACAAATAATGGCATATGCATTATAAAACTTTCAAACTGCTGAAAAGACTTCAGTTAGCCTCAAAAACATTTATTCACCGAGCAGTTGTGAAATGCAGGAAACAATGTGGAATTAAAGATTGACAGCAGAAGGAAATTTCTGCAATGAGGGTTGGAAACTGGAGGGCAAGAATTTGCTACAAGCTTGGCGCACACTCGAGGGGCCATCTAAGACTTATGGTGAGGAAGGTGTTACACTCACCTTGATAATCTCATGCATGAATTTTTGTCCTATTATTATGGTTTAAAAGATCTATAAGTGAAATATCTACATAATTAATGCGATATGAATTAATTCTCTCATGCTTATAATTATGATGAAGTTTTGTAGCAGGAGGTTTTCATCATTCATTCTGGATGCTTCTCAATGTACTAAGAACATGTGGCATTCGAATCCTAGAGAATACAGACATAATTGTGCTAAATCACAGTAAAATTACATAACTGATAACATCTTATCTGATAAAAAGTATAAATGTCAACTCCGTACATTGGAATCATTAGTTCCTGCTAAAAATACCAGCATACACTGCTTATTCCTACACCGATTGATAGAATAATTGCCAAGTCATAACATATTAACCTAACTTTCCATTTTAATGATATTAAAATAGGGCCATAATGCTTCATGGGTAATACTTTGAGATGGTGTAATTTTCGCAATGTCAATGAAAGCAAAAAATGATGAGAATGTTAAATTGTCATTTGTATACCGCCATTAGTCCATGACCATGATGAACGTAGAGTTCAGCACTCAGTAGCAGTGTAAAAATTACAATTAGTACAATACTATTTGAACAAGTTAACGTACTATTGTACATTTTGTTGACAAAAATATAAGACACATACCCAAGAAAAAGAATTAATGATAAGCAATAGAAAAGGGGATGAGTTTTCAGCTATTTTTAAAAGTAGGGATAGATACGTTAAAATTAAGACACTGGGAGGTGAGTTGCACAATATAGGTCCAAAAATAGAAAAGAATGGTGGGTCGAGTTTTTGAAATACGAGTGCAGTATTTTCCAAAGGAATAGAGTAAACGAGATGGAGATCAGAAATGGATGATGTTCTTCCCTTTTGATGTTCTCAAGTTCTAGTGGGATCTGATTTTGGCTTATGGCCAGTCGGAGACAAAATTAGAAATATGTCACTCAAATATAGAGTGAATGGTAAATCGCGCAATATATACCGTAATCTAAAACATTTACATATAACGTATAGGTCTTGACATATATCATTAGCTTTACGCAAAAAACAATAGGTTATTTTGATAAGTGATACTGTAGTTAGCTTAACTGTAGGTCTGGAGTTAATCAATACTAACAATTTCTTGATCCGTCAAATGTTGTTGCCTCAATCTGTACAAGAGTAATAAAAAGTTACTGAATATATAAATCAGGTGTCTGTGAAGTCTAACCTAAAGACAAAGGCCTTACCCACCCAGCCTTGCCGAGATGGGTGAATTGTGACACATACAAGGGTCCTACTAATTATCAAAATATTCAAGTTACTATGAGTAACTGTTAAATATAACATATTGTTTTCAATAGTATCAGTGTTACAATCACTACATAAGACAGACACACTAAGGTGGGGGAGCCACGTTAGACTATACAAATAAATAAGCAAAGCAAAGAAGGTAGCACCTCTTAAAGCTAACAAAAAGGAGAATCCCCTGAAGAAGCATGCCCCGTGTCTGCATATGCTCCTGTTTCAATAATTTCTTTGTCTTAAAACGTGGTACCTTCTTTTGCTAATTATTTAGATGGAGTGATGGGATCGTGGGGTGAAAAAGGTTGGAGACCACTAATATAGGTGAGAATAAAGATAAAGATGTTAGATAGAATAGCCGTGATATTAGCTGGCACTGTCGCTATGACAGGGTATGTTTACAAAGACTTCTGTATATCTATTAAAATGAACCACAGTCGCTATGACAGGGTATGTTTACAAAGACTTATGAATATCTATTAAAATGAACCACAGTCGCTATGACAGGGTATGTTTACAAAGACTTCTGTATATCTATTACAACAGACCACTGTCCCTATTACAGGGGAGGTATACAAAAATTGCTCGATAAATTTACAACAATCAACCACTATCTCTATGATGGTATGTATACAAGGATTGCTGTATATTTATTTGAACAGATAACACTGTACATTGTACAAGAAAAATATTCCTTATATATACTACCTCACATATGAAGAAAAACAATACAGAAATATTGATGAAAAAATGCATTTTACAGTTGAAAAGTTATGAAACTGTTACTTAGTAGTATAATATACATTCACAATTACTTAATAGAACATTAGCATGAGATGTCATTGACTTTATCTCAAGAAAAAAATGTCGGCCAAAAGCATTATGTAAACTGAAGTAACGTCATGGTGTGGTTGATGAGTTGACGGCTTTCATTGGTTGCCGTAATTGCCCTATAATAATAAATGAGTACAGCTACTTAATACTGGATATACAGATCAGGTCAAAGTACTCGAGTTAGGTGACCGCAGAACACAAAACTCATTATACCACTCATTAAACTCACGCTAAAGTGGTTTTACTCTAGTTTCTGTATGTAAGGAGGCATCCGGTCGGGACAGTCATTCAGAAAACCCGCTCCTGGAATCTGGCCATGATACTGTCGTACCACCCGCTTAGGGGATCTGGCCACCTTACCCACTCGTGAAATCTGGATGATGCCTAGTTGTAACACACAGTCATCAGACCAGCCCATTAAATATAACACTTGCTCATGAATTCTGCTCATGATATCCAGTCATAACACACACTCATAACGCCTGCTCATGAATTCTGCTTATGATATCCATTCATAACACACACTCATAACGCCTGCTCATGAATTCTGCTCATGATATCCAGTCATAACACACACTCATAACGCCTGCTCATGAATTCTGCTCATGATATCCAGTCATAACACACACTCATAACACCCAATCACGGCATCCGACCCTTACACCCAATCATAAAATCTGGATAACACCCACTCATAGAATTTGGCCTTGACAGTTACCGTAGTCATAACATGCACACATGGATTGTGGCTGAGACCTAGTCATAACACCAACTCAGGAAATCTGACCATCACACCCAGTAATAAGACGTACTCATGGCATCCGACCATGATATTCAGTCATATGCCTCGTTCCATTTGCTAATAACGACTGTTCATAGCATCAGGCCATGACAGGACATAACATCCACATGTGTCATGTGGCCATAACACCAGTGATTATACCCACTCATCGCATCTGGTCATGATACCCAGAGTAATAACATCTGCTCGTGGCATCTGACCATGACACCAGTCACGGTGTCTATTCATTACCATTTACGGTCCTACACTGCTATAGTTCACCAACATATTTATAAAGCTTCCAAACACAACATCTTCCCTGAATCCATCAATTCGATGATGTGCTCATCAAATCTAACCTCGGATTTTCCTACATGGCAATCACAAGATCAGAAATTTCATTAACCCAGTACCCTGATCATGTATCACCTCCCATAACCTAATCTGCCGATCTGAAGGCATCCATCATCATGGTATTAATTAGTCTTGTACTAGAGCCTCGTTTCATCATCCATTTACCAAAAAGTAAAACTGAACATGGCACAATGCATTTTGCAATAATATTATATAGAGTTTTTAGTTTCCGTCCGTTATTTAGGTATAAAAGATAAAATCTGCAATAATGATAATGGAGTGATGTTTAACTAACATAGTCGATGGAATGTTGTTAGAGGTTCATAGATCATTATTGGGTTGCTATAGTTGCTTAAGTTGATTAGTTCCTTTACATTGCTCAAATGTACCAAACAATTTGAAATTGAAATGAAATTTTATTAATTTATAGTGCCTTTTTAACAGATGGCTATCAAAGATAATTTACATATTACACGAAATCTTACTAAGATAAGGTTGATATACAATGATTCACCAGATATGACCTTCATTAACCAGATATCACATTCACTGACTAGATATGACCTTCCTTAACCAAATATGACCTTCGATAAGGTTGATATAGAATCATTAACCAGATATGACTTTCATTAACCAGGTGTGACCTTCATTGACCAGATATGACCTTCATTAACCAAATATGACCTTCATTAACCAGGTATGACCTTCATTGACCAGATATGACCTTCATTAACCAAGTATGACCTTCATTAACCAGGTATGACCTTCACTGACTAGATATGGCTTTCCTTAACCAAATATGACCTTCATTATCTAGGTGTGACCTTCATTGACCAGATATGACCTACATTAACCAGATATGACCTACATTAACCAGATATGTCTTCATCAACCAGATATGTCTTCATTAACCAGATATGGCCTTTATACCACTTAAACAATAAAATTTACTCACAACATAAAAAGCAGATGCAACGATCTTTGTTGTTGCAATTTACATATATTTCAAATATTAATATAACTATTTATTACACATCATTTACTACATTTATTTACACATCACAAAGCAATTAAAGTAAACAATAGTATAAATAAAACAATATATAACGTGAACGGAACTTCTACTGTTACCCACTAATCTAAATATCATCATTCTAATTAAAAAACAATCAGCAAAGATAAGATATATCTAAGCTTTCATACATTAGAAGACAATAGATAACTAGGATTGAAAATTGAATCAACAATAACGCTAAAACTGGCATAAGGTAGAATAGAAGATGAGTTTAAAAAGACTTTTTGAATTTTATTTGACCATTTTAAATTCTATAACCTTTCTATTAACATACATAAAATATGGAATTGTAATTTTTTGCCATCAAATATATTTCCGTGGAATATTACTGCAATAAAATGATATTTATATCTGAAATTGAGGTACATGTAAAATGCAATACGTATGTAAATTTTTTAAACTTGATCATTTGTTCGAATATTTAGTAGATAATTTATAAAATTGGTACCTATATAAATTTGTTAGAAAGTTGTTACCTGTAAAGAATTGAAGGATTTATTTAGTGAGTGACTATTTTCTGGGTATGTAGTATGATAAAGTAAAGGAGAATAGAATGGTGAAGAAGCAATTGGATTAAATTATTATATATAGACAGAATGTAGGTCTTGCCGATATTGTGGCTATCACAATGTTACTGAAAAGGGTTAGCCGTTTGTATTATGGCTGAATACAGCTGTAGCCACATCACTGTGACCGGTCTGACATTTGACCTGTGTCGACTGTTGGCTGCATGTTCCTCAGACTTGGTGGTACTCATCTTAGATATTGTGTTAAATCTGCAATAGATGATGATGTACCATGAGATGAGAAAATGGAGCCAGTCGAGCAGGAGGCGTCAATGGACGCAGAGATCAGCGTTCGAAATACAGCCACATCAGACAAGTTTCTTGTCGAACGATTCTGCAATTGCTACCAAAAGCAGCACAGGTAGACTGGGTGTATATGTGGTCTTCTCTGCCAAAACAAATTGTCGCGGATGGTCCAGACTCCAGTTAGTAGAACTTTGCACAAATAAACTAGAAACCAAGATGACAGAGCAGATCCAACAACATGCATACAGAGATCCAACAACAATCATATGGAGATCCAACAACATTCATTCACAGATCCAACAACATTCAATCACAGATCCAACAACATTCATTCGCAGATCCAACAACATTGACAGATCCAACATTCATTCACAGATCCAACAACATTTATTCGCAGATCCAACAACATTCACAGATCCAACAACATTCATTGGCTGATCCAACAACATTCATTCGCAGATCCAACAACATTCATTCGCAGATCCAACAACATTCATTCGCAGATCCAACATTTATTAGCAGATCCAACAACATTCATTAGCTGATCCAACAACATTCATTAGCTGATCCAACAACATTCATTCGCAGATCCAACAACATTCATTCGCAGATCCAACAACATTTATTAGCAGATCCAACAACATTCACAGATCCAACAACATTCATTAGCTGATCCAACAACATTCGTTCGCAGATCCAACAACATTCATTCACTGCTCTTATGAGCATTTAACTTATTTTTTATCTCAGACCTGAGGCATCTCAATGGATATCTGTTTGGGCGACCAAGAGCGTTAAGTCAAGGCAAATGTATTTACTACATATATTTACTTCTTTAATAATTAAAGTACAATTCTATCGAGAGTCATAATCTGATGTAAATGTTACTCAAAATCAACAGATTTCATGAATAATCCGTTATAACATGGCTGTCTAAGGCAAAGAATTCTCGATGGTTCATGTTCTCTGGACACATATCCATTAAGGAAGTTGATTCAAGTACATGAGACGAATATAGATGATGAAGTTAAGGTACATCTAAAAATATGGCAACTGCTAATATTAAAGAAATATGCATAGGTTAAGATATGGCAGGAAAACACACTTGCACCAGATGGTTGAATAAAAGCTATGTTTTTCTATGTAACGTATATGGTTTCATATATATCAGATACAGGATGACCAGATTACAATAAAATATCTGGTTACACATCAACTTGGGGGTGACGGGATTATTTAAGCATTTAACCATGTATACAGCTATGTGTACAGCTGTCTTCTATATGAAGGCACAAGTTCATATTAGACTGTGTGGCCTTTATGTCGGGACAAAATGTTTTTACATTTAAAAATACATAAAAAGTTTTCAACGTGAAACTAAATGGTTATCCATAAGATGCATAAAAAGCAACAAAATGTGTAAAAATAATCGTTTACCACGCATGTAGAAACATTCTACAATAACTAAGCTGTATGAGAGAGTCTACATTGTGTAAAAAGAGGCAGTTTTCATTGTGCGGAAATTAACCGTTAACAATGTAAAGCAAGTAGGTATTTAGCATGGCGAAAAAGTAACAAATATGTAGAAAATAGGTAGAAATTAACAGTATGTAGGAATTAACAATGTGGATATAGAAACAGTCTACAATAAGTAGAGATAAGTCCAAAATGATAGCAGTATGAAATAGTCAAGATGTATCTTTGAAAACAGTCAACAATGAGTAGAGATAAGTGAAAAAAAGAGGATAGCAGTACGGAATAGTCAAGATGTATCTTTGAAAACAGTCAGCAATGAGTAGAGATAAGTGTAAAATGAGGATAGCAGTACGGAATAGTCAAGATGTATCTTTGAAAACAGTTAACAATGAGTAGAGATAAGTGTAAAATGAGGATAGCAGTACGGAATAGTCAAGATGTATCTTTGAAAACAGTCAAGAATGAGTAGAGATAAGTGAAAAATGAGGATAGCAGTACGGAATAGTCAAGATGTATCTTTGAAAACAGTCAACAATAAGTAGAGATAAGTGTAAAATGAGGATAGCAGTACGGAATAGTCAAGATGTATCTTTGAAAACAGTCAACAATGAGTAGAGATAAGTGTAAAATGAGGATAGCAGTACGGAATAGTCAAGATGTATCTTTGAAAACAGTCAAGA
>WURV02225558.1:0-10226 GCA_011762755.2 Epimenia babai | reverse complement strand
AAAAGTCTACAATATATATATATATATATATATATATATATATATATATCTACTTTTAAAATGTTTTAAATATCAGTACAAAAACTCGCGCAGTGGAGATGAGGATTCATTCAAGCAGACTCTGTGCCTCCAATTTTACATCTTAGATATACAGGTAATTCAGGTAATTTAATCTATGAATTGCATATTATGAAATTCATCAAAGAATGCTTTTGAATTGCAATTATGAATTAGTTGAGACTAAATACAGCAATATATATGGTCAATGTCTGTGATATTCGTGTACATCAAGAAGCACTAACCAAGTATATCTGACGGGCACGCTGTGGCAGTCGTGCTGTAATTGTGACGTTACCACTGATTGGTTCAATAGCAAAAATGTTGGAAGTAGGCGCAACCACCTCCAGGGAGAATGTCATCCGATCCTAAATACAAAATGGTGAAGGAAAATGGCTAGTGATGTAACCACAATTCATTTAAACTACTGCGTAGTCACTATTATGGACTAGTCATCTGCAGTCATAAGTTTTTGCTGAACACCACCAATATGGCTACCTCATTTGTTGTAAGCAGTCGCTTGCAAGTGGTGCAAGAACCTTCAAAATGTATATATGACTATATATTTCACAGTACATTATTTCCTAAAAATGTTGATTCATAAAATTTATTTATATCGATGTCAGAGTAACAGCTTTATGTGGCTCTATTGTGTTTTAAGGCAGCCACAGACAGTCTGGCATCAACATCACTCAATTCTCTGTACAACTTCATTAAATGACAGGTGGTCGTTATTATATGAAAAAGGTAAAAATAAATATAGGTGAACTGGATGTTATATCCATGATACTACAATGCGTGTTTACTGTATCTTATCAATTGACTAACTCCATCGTCGTCTGTGGCAGAGAGCTGAAAGATGGGCGTACCACGTCGTGTGGTGCTGCTGATCCGGATCTGTGCAGGGAGGTTAGTAAAGACCGGAGCATGCTCGTTCCTGATGACCGTTACTGTGACCGTGCACACAGCTTGTTTCAGCGGTTGACCATTATCTTTGGCAATAATATGAAGCTGTGGATAGAAGAGTGGGTAACGAAGCTGTGGATAGAAGAGTGGGTAACGAAGCTGTGGATAGAAGAGTGGGTAACGAAGCTGTGGGTAGAAGAGTGGGTAACGAAGCTGTGGGTAGAAGAGTGGGTAACGAAGCTGTGGATAGAAGAATGGGTAACGAAGCTGTGGGTAGAAGAGTGGGTAACGAAGCTGTGGATAAAAGAGTGGGTAACGAAGCTGTGGATAGAAGAGTGGGTAATGAAGCGGTGGATAAAAGAGTGGGTAACGAAGCTATCGATAAAAGAGTGGGTAACGAAGCTGTGGATAGAAGAGTGGGTAACGAAGCTGTGAATATAAGAGTGGGCAACGAAGCTGTGAATAGAAGAGTGGGTAACGAAGCTGTGGATAGAAGAGTGGGTAACGAAGCGGTGGATAAAAGAGTGGGTAACGAAGCTGTGGATAAAAGAGTGGGTAACGAAGCTGTGGATAAAAGAGTGGGTAACGAAGCTGTGGATAAAAGAGTGGGTAACAAAGCTGTGGATAGAAGAGTGGGTAACGAAGCTGTGAATATAAGAGTGGGCAACGAAGCAGTGAAAAGAAGAGTGGGTAACGAAGCTGTGGATAAAAGAGTGGGTAACGAAGCTATCGATAAAAGAGTGGGTAACGAAGCTGTGGATAGAAGAGTGGGCAACGAAGCTGTGGATAAAAGAGTGGGTAACGAAGCGGTGGATAAAAGAGTGGGTAACGAAGCTGTGGATAGAAGAGTGGGTAACGAAGCTGTGGATAAAAGAGTGGGTAACGAAGCTGTGGATAAAAGAGTGGGGAACGAAGCTGTGGATAAAAGAGTGGGTAACAAAGCTGTGGATAAAAGAGTGGGTAACGAAGCTGTGGATAAAAGGGTGGGTAACAAAGCTGTGGATAGAAGAGTGGGTGACAAAGCTGTGGATAGAAGAGTGGGTGACGAAGCTGTGGATAAAAGAGTGGGTAACGAAGCGGTGGATAAAAGAGTGGGGAACGAAGCTGTGGATAGAAGAGTGGGTAACGATGCTGTGGGTAGAAGAGTGGGTAACGATGGATGTATGTAACAATGGGTTTAACCTTAATGGGGGTAACCCATTGTTTAGGCTATTAATGGCCCATCAAAGCTAGCCTATGTGGTTAATACAACAACCTTAACTCTATTCAGTATTGAAAAACCGCACTGAACCATTGAGTCTGAGAATTGAGTTTGTTCATTTATGCCGCTGATTCCATGTGCATACATTTTACATTTATTTCTTCATAATTCAAAGTTTCCACCATAATGTATCTGTATATTGTGTATATTGTACAATGTTATACAAGTTCAAAACCACCACTAGGCATTGCAGTACATAAAGTCATTAGTTTATGTTTTTTAGGTTGCAACATTGTAAAGTGTCATCCACATCATCTTGTCTTTATTGACCAAGGGATAATTTGGCACTCTAAATAATCTAAATAAAGCTTTATTATTTTGATATATTTTTTTATTATATATGTCGCGCATTAAAGAAAGTGATTAATATGGTAATAATAATTTCCTTCAAATAACCAAATAAGTAAGCAAGACTTACACTAAACAAAGTATCAGATGTCTCTGAGAGTGGGCGTGTCACGTACACATCACCCGTCGTTGGGTGCACAGCAAAGTATGAAGAAGATAACACCGAGCGTTTCAGATGCGACTGTAAGCTATAAGTGACCACGTCCTGAAATATATAAACCAGTTACTCGATACTTTGTTGGAGTGACTGAAGCAAGAGCTTAAGTAATGTTAAGAATTAAAGGCAACTTAGATTTTATTTCTAATAGTTTTTTGTTATACTTCAGATGTTCAGATGATCTATCATGATCTATGTGTTTATGCAGAAGCTTGTGACTAATGAAAATAGATCATTTTCTATAAAAGATGTTCTTAATCACGGTATTAAGATATTATTTAGATAAACATTGCCAGATTCCCGGACACTGTCTAAAAATGACAAGCTCAGACTGGTAGAAAATCTTCATACAAGAGGGTAACACAAAACCTATATAATCCTGCCTTCAGGTGAATGTCAACCTATGACCACCTTATTTCAGTTCAGACTTCCACCTAAATTAGAAAGACCAGAATGTGACATGTTACTGGGCTACTTGACAGAATTCACAATGTCAACTCAATAAATACATCAGGGGAAACCATTAGAAGGGCAGCATAGAGAAAAATAACCAAATATTGATACTGGGCTACTTGACACAGTTCACAATGTTAACTCAACAAATACATCAGGGGAAACTATTAGGAAGGGCAGCAGAGAGAAAAATAACCAAATATTGTAGACAATACACTTGCACAACAACATAGTATTATATCATCATATATGCTAGTGTTTATTGCTAGTATTTTTGATGATAATGGTTATTATAAAATAGGGAATGACACCTTCTAAATTTACTAAATTAATTCATTTATTATTACTCATTCAACTTAATTCTACAATTAATTCAAAACAGATATCGAGCGACTGATTATATTTCACGTGACACAAAGGAAATGTATTAGTTGTTAAAACAGTACGTATTCGAAATACTCCCTAAAAAATAACCATATTCCAATCACCATATCAGGGTCAGTAGCATTAATTGAGATGAATGGATCAGCAAGAGGTTGATTTTCCGGGATAGACACATTGAGTAGGGAGCTGTGATTGAAAACGGGTGGATTCGTGTTCCTGTCAACGTTCACGTGAACCGTGACTGATCCCTTCTCTCCGGGAGCGTCCCGTCTGTGGGCCTGCAGCACCACCTGTAAGGTATATAAGAGCAATAACAAGAACAGTCAATGTGCGATAGAAAACACACAAACATCATGAATTTTTAGGGTGATGTGCCCAAGCACCCAAAAAGAGGAATACTAATACCAATACTCTTTCCAGTTACTGTATGATAATAATGCATGATATACAAAGAGCATAATAATGTAAAGAAAATTTACCAATCTCAGTGAAATCTTTGTGAATACCTACGATTAACGATAAATAAATCTACTGTATTTTTGTATGTTGTCTTGGCTAGAATTGACTTTCACAAAATCGGCGTAAAAATTAACCACACATACAACATTAAAGATATAGCCACTCTACCTGATACACTTCGTGATTCGGGTAGTTGGTGAGGTGATCGGTGAGGGTTATCAGTGCCGTTAGATTATCTATGGAGAATATTTCAACAGGTGGGGTGACACGAGTGATGAGATAGATCAACGGACCCTGATGAATTAAAACAGCCAGGTGAGACTAGTATACACATGCATATTATAGTGGTATAATGAAGGGCTTACTAAATTCCAGAAACCATAAGATAGGAGTGGACAGTGGAACATACTGAAAATTATGGGCCTGAGCGATTTCAGGAAAGATTTTTTTATAATCAGCAATTATTATAATGTAAAAGGGAGCAAAAGGGAAAAGGTGGGGTATGTAAATCAATGATACCTCATATGCATGCACATGATGCATATGCAAATTAGTTGTGATTAAATCAAGATCATTAAATAGATCATTTAAGATTTATTAAATGGTTCACTGGAGTTACAACCTGACATCTTTAAATTACTTGACATAATTTTTTAACCATTCGAACTGTGTCGATATTATTTTAGTCTAGGTATAAATGTACTCAAACTGTACACGAGTAACAACATTTGTCCTATATCAAGATTGGAAATAATTGTTATGATGACTACACGTGAACTAAGTTAATAAATTTTACCTAAATAAAAAATGAATAATAATACACAGAAAATATGTTTTTATATAGTATTTATATATAATAAAAATAACTAAATAAATTTCACAACATACCTTGGGTTGTTTATCAATGAACTTGACAGCCACATTGAGCAGATGTGGTACGTCAACATCATAAGGGACGTTCACATAATATACCGGCACTTCTGGATAAGGATTGTCCACATACATTCGGTCAATGTATATGGTAACATTGGCTGTGGATGATAGAGGTATAATGCCATCGTCCTGAGCTTGTACAATCAACTGAAAATGTGTTGCATTGCATGATACTTGATACATAAATTTAGTGTTTAACAGTTTATAGTTTTGGATTGAATATTTATTCAACAAAAAATAAAAGCTAATACACAGTACAATTTACAGAGAACAAATAAACGTGGTTTATCAAAAAAGCGATTTGTTGCATTAACACATTAAATACTGCTAAACATACATAGAAGTACATATCTACAGACTACAGATAAACGTATCCATAAAGATATTTACATTATTTACAGACATACGATTATACATTATAAACAAAATGAAATATGGCATATTTTTTTAAATGAACTCATATAATTGGGGAATTGTTGAAGGGAGGTGTCAGAAGCGTTAACTTATACGACAAAGGAGATAGCACTGGCGGAACATTTTACTACGTCTGAACTTATATGGTCATTGTCGCCACTTTTATATCATCATCTGAACGGGATCAGCCTGATCCAGTCGCTATCGACAACCATAGACAGTTACTATGTCATGGGGGGATCATAAGGTGATAGATTTCCTTCTACACATGCATACATCGGTGGTGTTGATAAATAAGAACGTGTCAAGTTGTCAAGCGATCACTATACTAATACAATGGCCACACTTCACCAGTCACCATACACGGGACATGGAGATGATGTGCCAAAGCATCAAAAAGCTTACGTTGATCTCGCGGAGTCTGTTTGGTACTACGGCGATGCTTGTACGGGGGTAGATGGCTCCGGTCTGACTGTCTATATAGAAGTAACTGAAGCCGGATGAGGGAGATTTGATGGAGTATCTGATATCACTGTTGCGTGTTCTCTGAGTAACAATTCCAAATATACCAGTTTTATTCCATACAATCGACATTTCAATTTTATCTACCACGAAATATTCCATTGGAATACAAAACATGTATGAACATGAAGAATGAGGAACACTAGAAAATATCTACAGACGGATGATATATTTGTTATATTGATATGATTTATGTTAAATGTTCATAATATTATTCTATGGAGTTAATATGATATTGTTCAATGTAAAAAGTTACTGTGATGTTTTAGGTGAAATATCAACTATTGATATTCTTGATATCTCTATTTATTTCAAAAATATGGTAACTGTAAGGGTCACATATATGTGAAAACGTAGTATACAATTTTAAAATCGTGCATATAGTTTAAAAACTATAAAAACTAAGAAGGGAAAATGTCCATTTTATTGACTAAGAATAGTTGTCGTATTAATACAATCGCGTCCTTAAATGGAAATAACAAAATAAATACTGTACAATAATTCTTTGTAATTACTATAAAATTTAAGTGTAACTGGTTATTTCTTACTGATGAAATATATTTCTGACAATGGATGAAAGCCTATTGTAAATGACAATAAACCATGTCTAATATATAGCTGTCTAATATAAAGACCTTCTCATCTTTATCAGTGGCAGTGACGGTGACGATTGGCATCATAACATCGTGCATTTCTGTAATATTCACTGTGTAGGAGGACGGATTAAAGACAGGAGTGTGGGAGTTGTGGCGTACATCCACCCGCACCTCTGCCTCACCAACTTTTTCTTGCAAGCCGTGGTCCTTGGCGTGAACTTTAAACTGTGTAACAGTAATAGTTAACAAAAAAGATGATATATGAAAAGGGTAGAATATGTCTAAGTTCGGCCACTTTAAATTTTATATGTCAGTTGATATATCAACACTTAACAACCATAACGGCTTGCCTTAAGATGCACTGACTATGGAGTATGGCTGCAACGCTGTTGATAAATCATAAGCCAATTGTTTTATCATTGTGTGGGTGGGCAAGATATTTTTTTCGAGATTGTTCTGGTTTATGTATTTTATTTATTTATTTGATATTTTTATATTCAGCCATGGCAATACTTTAGCCTGGCAATAAACCAGCATTAAGAAAGTTGTGTAAGCAACTTTAAAGTGCAGTATGTTAAGGTCGCACATTCATTTTTACTGTATTATACCGTAACATGTGCCAGTTTTTAGAATAGCTGTTATGTAGTAAAATACCAAAAATATTTGAATTATTCATGTGACATGAAAATCATAGACTAATTGCCTATTTGATATTAGTAAACTGAAACGAGACGCCAAAGAGACCTAAGATGCTCACCTGAATATTAAAATCCTGATAATACTAATAACTTATCTTGTTTAGGCAATTTAAAAATATTGATCATATCATTAATATAGTAATAGGCCTTGCTTAGATGATGATATACTGAACATATCTAATAGAGACCAAACCATCGACAATATCTACCAAATGGCATAGCTCTACGATAAGTGGTTGTTGAGAAGAAGATTTTAAAGTAAATTTTAATGTCAGAAGAACGGACTGATGATGGACTAAGTCATTCAGAAAAGCTCACCGAGCATTAGCTCTGATGAGATAAAAAATATACAAATATATATAATACTAGATATTCTTAAAAACAGTATGCAGACATCGCGAACCTGAAACTTGGAGCGTTTCTGTGGATCTTTGTAAAGTTGTCGGTTGATGGAGATGGCCCCGGTGAGAGGATGGATGCTGAAGTAGGGAGAAGCGTCCGAGGGCAACACCAAACTGTAGACTACCTCATTCTCTGGAAACTGGTTGAACAATGACAGTATATCAGTTGATGGAAAGAGTCTGGTGAAAAGATACGGTACACAATGAAGGAGGGAGGCATTGGGAGGTAATGGCGAAAAGACGGGAGAATACCGCATTCTCTCGAAAATTGTTACGTAAATTTTGGGGAGCAAATTGTATAGTGACTAAAAAGACCAGTGAGGTGACATATGGTAAAGTTGGAGCAGCCTATGGAGGTAACGCCGAGGGAGCTACACACTACCTCATTCTCTGATCTGGTAGCACACCAATAAATGAAATGAAATTTTTTGACTAAAGTGTACTTATTAGCTGAGCTGTCAAACACACTTTACATGAAACAATAGCCTAATGGTCTAAGAATATAATGTAATTACTTAAACTATAGAAAATTAACATCTAACAGTATACAGGTAATACAGATCAATGTTAGATACAACTATGTACATTTACAGTAAGCATGAAATGGATAACAATGTTGAATAATACAGTGGAAAGTAGAACAATATAGAATATCTCAATATCTAAATGCGCAAGAGAAGTCGTTTGAAGATTTTTCCTGTGTATTTCTATCCTATTAGAGAACCACAATGGCTATACTCCTCAACGCCATCCTGTGTACATACATCCACTCCACTTGTAGATTTAAAATCTTAAAAGAACAGTTAGTCACCTTGTAATTAGTAATCTTCTTCCTTATGTTCTAATAGTAACGTTACAAACATCAACATGTTAAAATCTTCGGCCACTGGGTGTGAATGTATATAAATAAATTAAACAGTACTAAATACATGTAGCAAAATCCTTGGGGATGTGAATATTTGGCAAGCACCATCTTTTGCTGTGATTTATTGATTGAAATATATAGATACATTCCTTCATATTGTATAAACCTGACAAAGGTCTACGTATAATTTTATTCATTCAAATTAACCAAACTCATTTATGTCTGTGTTTATTTCTCATGTACTGTATTGTTGCATATTCATGATTGAATAAAGTGTTAGACATAATCATATATTCAATATGCATTTATTCATTTTTTCCAACTCTTACTCAAATGCAGGAACGTAAGCACATAAATACGAATATAGGGTCAATCTTTCCCTTTGTGAATACGAGTTGTAAACCAACAAGTCATCCTTCAACAAGTTGTCATTCAACAAGTTATCATTCAACAAGTCATCATTCAACAAGTTATCATTCAACAAGTCATCCTTCAACAAGTTATCATTCAACAAGTTGTCATTCAACAAGTCATCATTCAACAAGTCGTCATTCAACAAGTCGTCATTCAACAAGTCGTCATTCAACATTTCATCATTCAACAAGTCATCATTCAACAAGTCAACATTCAACAAGTCATCATTCAACAGGTCATCATTCAACAAGTCCTCATTGAACGAGTCGTCATTCAACGAGTCGTCATTCAACAAGTCAACATTCAACAAGTCAAAATTCAACAAGTCAACATTCAACATTTCGTCATTCAACAAGTCGTCATTCAACAAATCATCATTCGACAAATCGTCATTCAACTGGTCATCATTCAACATGTCATCATTCAGCAAGGTTTTCTATCTAACTGCGAAAGTCACATGACAATCCGATCACATGATCACTGACTGTTCATACACTCAAGTTATTTGGATCCAAATTCCAGTTTAGTCGTATGTATTGCGTCAAAAATGGCGCCATCTCAGTTTTGTAGAATGTTTTGGGGGAAGAATTGAGATAGTCACGACTAAATAACTTCTCCTTTAACTTCCACGAGCAGAAGAAACTGAAACAATGGCATATGAAGTAAAATCACGATCGTGGATATCTCGTGGATATCTCGTGAATTCTTGATACACCGAGAACAGTTCACCTGTTTTTCGTACGACTTCACGACGTTCTCTAAGTGTGTCAGACACGTCGCCATCTGCAGTAGACGTATGTGCGGCGCGTCAGGGTGGAAGTACAAATGGGTGTTGGCCACGCAAACGACGCAGCCATTTCTCCCCAAACACTCCAAAACCGTCACCTACAATGAGGTAATCGCATCTTTACGGGCGTCATGACGACAACACCTCTCGAGGACTCCATCTGAGACTGAATTCATTCATGATGATGTTTGCGTAACGAGTTATTCCCAATAATCCGTAAATCGTTATTCAAAGAGGCTGGTGCTGATAAGGTAATTAAATGGCTCCCATGAGCAGCATCATAAACTAAATTGATCATTTATTCGATTGAATATATAGTGACAATATAGTGATATTATTGTGACAATATACGTGAAATTATAGGGACTATATAGTGATATTAAGTTGATTATGTAGTGATATTATAGCAACTATATAGGCATATTATGTTGACAATATATTGATATTATAACGGCTATATAGTGATATTATGGCTACTGCATAGTGATATTATAAATAAATAATAATAATAATATGGTTTTTATAGTGCTCCTTAGAATAATCGATTATTATCAGTCGCACTTCACAATGT
>WURV02225547.1:0-10226 GCA_011762755.2 Epimenia babai | reverse complement strand
ACATGTTCAAATTCTATCATAATCTAGCACCATGCTTCCACCCTATCTTCACTTCCTTCACCCCATCTACTAATTTATTTCTCCGATCTTCCTCGACTACTAACATGTATGTCCCTAGAATGAACAAGAGGGTCGGCCAGCGTTCTCTATCTTACCTTGGACCCCAGATGTTCAATTCACTGCCAGTGGCTATCCGAGCAACAACACAGTTCAAGGATTTCAGAGATAGCTTGCGGCGCCCTAATACCTGCATGGTGCCGGGTCCCCCTTATGTACTACCCCATAACTCTATTGTATTTTTTCCCTTTCTTTATTTTTTTCTTTCTTTTTTTTCTTAATTTTTTTTGTTGTTCTTAATTTTTCAATACAAAGTTCAATTTAGTTCATATTATGTTAATGTAAATATGATAGGCCATCAAGATTGTACAAAATAAGTTAGAATATCTTTAGAGGAAGCCACTTTAAATAATAATAATAATAATAATCGCGAGCCTTCAGTTGTAACTCGATCTCCATAACTATGTATATTTAAGTTTCTGTATTGATTATTTATTCTTTTTATATGTTCTACGATATTAACAAATACTAAAGGAAGACCTTATTGATCGAAATATTAACACAACCTTCCGTCTGGATACTTCAGGTCATCGGTTGTAATAAGAAATGGGTTTTAGGGAAATAAAACAAAAGAAAAGGCGAGGTTTTGGTGCTACTTGATAATTAAATGTCAGTCGCACGTTCAACATTGCCCTGTATCATGCCCGAGATATTTTTATAATAAACCATTCCACAACCATTCTTTCTTAATATTCAAGCACGAAAATCTTGCTCATTTCCTATTGTGGAAGGCGCGGGAAACAAATCCCTGGTTTATGCTGGTTCGAACTCGCAACCTCTTGCATGAAAGACAACGCTTCTAATCACTACACCACTGGCGCCAACTATATACCTTAGACGCATTTTCTATCACGAGTCACTAGCGTACAAACCTTATCTCGGAGTGTCAACCATAAGAGGAGTACGTCATTATAGATAACTGTGGAAAACTATTGACCAAATTTCGAGCGCTACGTTATTCTGAGGTAGATCGCCATATCAATATTCTTCAACATATACTAGGATATGTACAGCGTATACAAGACACGCGATTTTATGGGCCTAAAAAGGACAGAGGGCTGTGTATCGCCGAATCCCCCGGGGCGGGGGTATCAATTTTGTATGGCGTATTATTACTAATCATTCTTCAAGAATGTTGTGTTGTAAATCACTATTGTAAACTCGGTGATAATCACCAGGAAATTGCATCGTTATTAAATACGTCACGACATGATGTCAGGACTGAAACAAAAATAGCCAGTAAGGGCCAGTCGTAGGCTGGGCGTAGACCCATGCATCTTTTAATGCGTCATTTCGCAATGGGTCTGTTACGGAATGACGTAGGCCTATTCACTAACAGTATAACGATTATCGCTTTATATCCTTGAATGTACAGAATAACCATAATCGAGTGAAACTATCAAATGTCGACAGTTGAATTAGATAGGACATCTAATTAAGCTACCATACGATACACCTGGAAAGTTAGCTCTAGAGAAAACTAAAGCAATACAACCACACCCTTCATGCCACTAGTTCCAAACCTCAATAGAGAACGCACATGTGCGATAGGTGATAATTATTTAGTATACTATACCTACAGTAATACTTATACGTACAGTAATGATACAAACTGACCTCGTTGCTAATTCTGCGTCGTGCCTAACCCACTGGTAGATATAAAATCGTGTCAAAGTCCACATACGTTATTGTTAATTCGTTGATAAGATAACACGCAGTAAAGACATTTAAAAATGTTTCACAAAGTGGGGTCTACAACAACAACAACGACCACATATTTCTTATAAGCCTAGTATTATATTATCGCATTATATCGCCTCATTGTCAACGATTGTTAACGTTATGTTCGACGAACGAGTTCGTGACCGCGAGGTTAACGTGGTATCTCAAGCGTCGCGTTTACTTCGCAAGTAACCAATCGAAACGCGGTTCCTTCACACGCGACGGATTTCGGGTATTTATAGAACCCACGCAAATGGTTTTTATGCTGGATTAATTATTCATAGACTACTTTTTACATCCCGTGAACAAGGTAGCATAATTACTAATTAGCGGAGGCTCTCACTTTCGGCGACACGACCGAGGAGATTTGAAATTATACATTAACATTTCCAAACTCTACTGTAAAAGGTAAAGGCGAGGTTTCGGTGCTACTTTATAATTAAATGTCAGTCGCACGTACAACATTGCCCTGTTACATCCCTAATATATTTTTATAATGAACCATTCCACGATAAATCTTTCTCAATATTCAAGCACGAAAATCTTGCTCATTTCCTATTGTAGAAGGTGCGGGGAAAAATCCCCGGTTTATGCTGGTTTGAACTCGCAACCTCTCGCATGAAAGGCAGCGCGTCTAACCACTACACCATTGGCGCCTGTAGGGGAGACCGGGGTAGCTTCGAACACCAATGTCCATGTTAACGGTGATTTTCTCTGTAATTCGCATGTAGGCTCTTTGTTAGCCTTTGAAACCAGTGGCGTGAGGGGACGAACGTCAAATCTCTGTCCAGATTCGGTGTTTTCTACTACATTGTTTTTTCCACACCATAATAAACACTTTCATCCGTTGTTGTGTGTACAGTGGCAGACTTAACGTAGTATTGTAAGGGGCCAATAATGGCCTGTACAAGGATTACCATGGCAACCATCATATTATTAACTCACTGACTTATTGATGTTAGACGTGTTTAGCCGGCACGCCTCGTTATACGACAGTCCGTGAAATAAAAGATAGACATCGTGTAATATAAATTTAGAAAATGATATTTCCGTGCAAAGAGATGTTCTGCCGAATATCCTCATGTTGTTTTTACAAAATGGCACGTCTCTCGTGATATCTCGCCCATTGTATACGAACCTTACGAGTTTCGTAGCGGAAGGAAGATGCACGTATGATTCGATGACGATTCGACTGGCATAGGGTGGCCATCTTTGCGTGAACGCTTTAATTACTTCTAAAGCAAATGCAACGCTATCACCGTGTCCGGAATATATGACAAATATGGGAGTTTTAGAAGCATTTAAGTGACTGTCGAACTTTAGTGCGCGTTTTGATTTCCTTCGTTTTTTGCGAGTGACGACTTGTTTTTTCAGTCGAGTCACGATTTCCGTCATCAACGGTAGTCCAGAGAGAGTTCTGTATCTTTGCATCGACAGCCTTGGATTTTTCCAGTACGCCTCGGCCCTATCGAGATTTTCCCACAGCGCCTTTATATGCCCGTGCGTAATGCATTTTCCGGCGGCGTTGCACATGTTGTTCGACGCGTTGTGACAAAAGAGTGCCATTAACGTATCCAGAAACGGCCAGGGATGCTGCGTCGATAAAACTTTCGTGGTGTTGTATACGTCAGCGATCTCGGCGAGAAGTTTCTGGAATCGCGCGTCTTGTTTGTGGTGATTAACGGAATACGCGCGATCTTCGCTTTCGAAAACCTTCCTTCCCTGGCATTTGCACGCCATTCCCGTTATGTTTTCTGCCGAGAACAGTCGATTATGTTATTATTCATGTTTATATTACTTTACTTCGTAACATCAATGCGAAGTTAAAACATAACGCAAGATAATG
Organism: Epimenia babai; assembly: GCA_011762755.2. Classification (NCBI taxonomy): domain Eukaryota; kingdom Metazoa; phylum Mollusca; class Solenogastres; order Cavibelonia; family Epimeniidae; genus Epimenia; species Epimenia babai. Next base: position 6,541 of record WURV02225547.1, on the reverse strand, counting down.
TTACCTGCTTATGCGCGAAATTAGATATATATTTGCATAACATTTATATTCAGCTCCCCACTCTGATAGGCCGTTTACACTCGCATATTTATATCTGACATAAATATTTGTTACACGCATTGGTAAAAAATGTTACCGATTTAACTCCGAAAACGAGTATTTCACGGAATAGAGCGTGCTCTATTGCCGAAACGCTATCCAATGTTTGACGCTACAAAAGCAACCGGCGTGTCCATATCGTACGTCGTCGCCTTTTTCTAGCCGCTATGAGTAGTTCAGTCGATGCTATGACTATGCCTGCTGTCACGCTTGCGATACCTAACCCATTAATTACGACATAAACAGATCTATTTTTATAGATAGGTATGGGAATTTGACATATTTTTCTAATCGATCGTAATATAGGGATGGAAGCAGCAGTGAAATAACGGAAGAAATGATTCTGCGGTCGTCCGAACACACGATTTCCAAAAGTGCTCTAGCAACTGTGTTACGATGACAGACTTCAGATAGTGTGTATTCAGATATTTGACATCTTTCACAGAACAATCCGATTATTCTATTCAAAAGTATGACTGTAAATGAACCGTGTGATTTCTAAACTGACTTACCGACAGATGGGACTGCTCGCCCCAGTAAGATATCCGTTACGTACCGTCACAAAAGCGTTTCTCCAAGACACGAATATCGATCTCGTTAGGATTCAGGTGAGGGAGGAACATGTAGACGACGGCTAAAGCGTTCTGATATGTTCGCAGTTTCTCCGTACAGCGCACCACCACGTCATCGTTGCGTAACTTCCTGCCATCCCACTGCCTTCCGGGAGAGTTGTATTTGCGACGTAAGTGGTCCCCTATCACGAGAGCTTGGACTGCTCCGACGCCTAACGTTAAAAGTAGTTACGTACGTGTTACGAAATAAAATATACGGTATTTTCCGAAGTGATTAGAATGTGGCCAACATGCATTTATTAATTGCCCTTTTAAAAGTCACAGTAAAAATATACAAAAAATTAGTAATAGAAAAAAATTGCCCCAGCTGTCAAAGTCACATTATATCAATGGGGAGAAAACTGAATAAACGATGCCAGTAATATAGTAGTTGATCTACATAAGTTGCCTATTGTGTTAACTGTTGCCGTATTATGTAAAGTGTTTTATTGATAATTTATATGTGTGTTATTTTCTGACGTTGCTCAGGTCATGTCAATGTTTTTAGATAGTGTATTTACTAATGTAATGTGTTAGACAGTAGTGCTATTAGTGCACTGAATCATATATATTTAATTTCATTTCAGATTATCTATAATTTTGTACATTTATTATTCTTTTTGTGAGTTACTACCGGTTTAGATTTCTGTTCTTTTATGTTTATTAAATTATTAAGTCATTCAAGTGTTAACTCTGTTTCTTATGTCACATGCGAAAAGCGAGATAATGGTGTAGAAATGTTACAGACACAAACATCAATATTTGTAAATAAAGCATTCAATAAATTACAGACCGTGATGATCTGGCTCAATAAATTGCTGTTAAAAGGAAGGTCAATTCACCATTACATTTGTTTGCTGAAGGTTAGAGATCTTAAAAGGAGATTTCATGTGAATCCTCATTGTTTACCGTGAAATTGTCCTAAAAATTGTTATTAAATACACGCAAATATGTATTAATTTGCCTAATTTCGCTCTATACCGGTGAGGTGAGAGCCGTTGCACAGGGGCCGGTGTGGATACAGGTCATCGTGAGGGAACAACATTTTCCCGACCTCGAGCATGCGCCGGAAGCGCTCCATTTTGCGCACGTACGAGCGAATAAGGCGATGAGACCTCAACAAGCGCGGATCCATGTCGCAATTCAACTTTGGATCAAAATCTGTGATCAAGGCATTGTGTGTCAAATTTCTGTCTAGTATATACTCTGCAGTATATTGTTATTACTAATAGATTCTTGCTCCAATTCCAGGGCACATACACCAGTGCAAACGAAATTTTTTATTAAATTTTAGTATTATATCCATCGAAATACTGCCCGACTCAATGAACCACTAGAAGATGGTTGATTGATGATGGTATCGATACCATAACAGCCAATTAGTACCGCCAAGCTCAGCTAGAACTTGAGCTAGTCTTGAGAGCCATATTTTCGATAAATACCATTCGACCGTCAGTCGGTGTTTTGCCTTCTTTATCCAGGCTTTAGAAACACTCAACCTATACACTGTATATAAGATTGATACCTGACCTATGGAATCTACCGATCGGTTTGCGACATCTAAGACAAATAGACGGCTGTTTCTATTTGAATACAGCCGGAAAAAATTGTAAACGATGATGAAAGGAAATCGAGGATGAGAGAAATGCTACAAATGGCAGAAAACCTTTGAAGACGTTGGACTGATCGTAGTCGACGTCATGGTCGCCATGTCGCATGATCACGTGCACGGAGAGAAGAAGCAGATCTTCTGAGATGACATCGCCTAAAATATGGACGTGTGACGTCAGACGCATCGGCATTGTCGCCACTATTTCTAGCACACATACCTATGACATTCTTCTATATTGGCTGTTACAATAACCAATCACACCTGCGTTCATATGCCACATGGAAGCTGGGCTGACTACCTGGTATTGAATTACTAATTCACACCTCTTGTTTTAATATGAGTCCTTTTTGTTGATCTTGTGATTATGAATAAATGCGGTTTTCGTGTAACTGCCTCTCGATATAGAACATCTCTATGCATGTATAGATTTGGAATTCTTTGGTCGATACGGTTATTCACATCGTTTCTATTATTTATCACGTGACCGATACGCGCCGCAGATAAATGACATAAAAATGAAGGTTAGGTTTATTATTTTTAATATATAGGATTTGGCAACCATCAAACAGACTCACATCACTCGCCTCTGTATCTGCAGAATGTCGCCTTTATCGAATCAATAACTGATGTTACATTTGCCATACTCTCCTTTGTGTGTACAACCAAACAAGTACCGCCGAGTAAGCTATATAAGTCCTTTATTCCTCACTATTTCCCACAACTTTCTATACTATATTCGCATTCGTGTATAAGTCGCATTGTTGTATCTATTATGCAACTGGAATAGAAGTCGAATAAAATGCCTGTCTGCCAAGATACCTGTCACAGTACCTGTTCCATCAGGAGTATAGGGTTTTTCCTGTGCATTTCTCTCCAGCTATTTATAGAACCACATTGGCTATCCTAATTACCATCATTGTCACCGTACGTGTACAATGAGTTAATAATGGTTACACATCCGTTTTAAAACGCTTGTTGATTACCAAACCTTCGACTCCCTCTATGGGTTTGAGGGGCAGGTTGCAGTACTCGGCCGACCTCGCATTCAATTTGACACCTTGAGGAATGATGTCCGGGGGCAAGACGTATTGACTAAGGGAACAAGCAGAGCTGTTTTCGCTGTCCACACTAATAACTGTAAGATGCAGGACATTCAGTTACTATACCCAATCGTTGAGCAGTCGAGTTAACGGATATGAAGTAATATTTATACAGCAATACAGAGTATGATATAAAATTGTATTTATCGATAACGGTTTGCACGTTAGAGGCAACTCTTTACAAGATAGGCCAGCGTCTCGACCATCATGTACTACAGCGTTTCGGTCACATTCAAATTAATTCATATTACTGTATTTCCTAGTTATTTCCTAAAATTCTCAACTGAAGATCAAAACAAAGTTTTTTTCAGTCCATTAAAAGAGCCTATTTTAATATGAATCACTACGGATATGTATCGCTGACTCTGAAACATCATTAGTCTATTTTCCACGCTTTCCCAATTTACCCGGGTGTGCCCACACTCTCACACAGACCCACCCAGTGTTCTCGTTGTTTGCACGAAAAAAGGTATCGATGGCTCCAAAAACGCTTCAACCCCATTGTGTTCCAGCGATCTCAAATACCGGAATACAGAGGACATCCCGTATTGTAGTTACCGTAGGTTGTCATAGCACCAAATCGGAACAGATTTATCGACCTATTGATGTTTTACTTGATGAAAACATATGGATCATCCGACGATATGAGTATAATTAAAAAACACAGTGTAAGAGAACGCTGTGGGCAGCATGATGCATGATTAATACTGACCATGCTAATTCAGTTCTATAATAATCTCGTACATTAATCATACGCAGTCTGTTTTCGAGAATAATGCATGTAATAACCAATATCGTACACTTTATATAGATCGATTTGGCCAATTAATGACCACTGATACTTACATAATAGCAGGACAGTAAAGCCAAAGACCACCGATATCACTAGCACCAGCGTTTTGTGCTGGTGAAGTTGCATCATTCCGACTCTTGCTAATTGGCCCGTAAAACTGCGACACATCTGTTGATAAAATTTGGTCCAAGATTACGTCGATATAAGAATAATTATTCCATATTATTATTTTCGGTTATTTTTGTGGAGTTTAGTATCAGTAAGTATAATGCAGTATCGTTAGTCTAGTATACTTTCAAGTATCGAGACCACGAGCCGTCAAGATGCCTATGGCAACGGTGGATTTTTTCTGTGATGTACTCTAAATCTAAATTACAAAAGTTACTGTAAAGTGTCGGTTACACTGAATAGATTGATACAGCATTTTGCATTAATGTGACTTGTATGGTCGCTTAATAATCACCGTATCCTTTACATCCCTGGAATATAACACAATCATGGGCCCCTCCTAATCGCTGATACTATCGCTAGACTCGAGCAGGTATGCCGCGAGTATTGAAGGTAGCCGCTGGCGTTCCCTGAAAACTCATTGCCCGGAATGTAAACCCAAACGTAAACGTGAACGTAAAAGCGTTTCTGTTCAGGTCTACATTAATACAGTCGAATTTAGGGATGATTCTCTGTTCCTCGACTCCGTCCAATCTTTCGTTTTCGTTCAACTTTTTGACGATGGCGACTCGGAGATGGGAGTGTGTGTGTGTGTCCTTGATGGTTGAAATGCGGAAAACCTCACACAATTCAAGGTTCCCACACTTGTCACACCACCGACATTATCCACGCCATCAATTGAGAAGTATGCCCCACGGCGGTTTATATCAGCGAAACTGGGCAAGATCTACGTCAAAGTCTAAATCGCCACAAACACAATGGACGACCCAGGAATCTTGGACAAGCCTGTCAGTCTGCACATATGTTCGTTAGTATCATTTTCGGAATGTAATAAATGTATTAAATTTTACTCAATCCTCGTGTGAAATGTATTGTCATAGTTTTTTTATAAATATGGCATAAAATGACAGGGAGTCGTTCATTAGCTGAGGTGTCTAATGCGCGGCTGCAATTTAGAATAGCAGTGTGACGTCGCCATGGGAACAGTCGGTTCCGCCGAAACAATAGAACATGGCGGCTATCGCACTGTAATATAATGGTCAACGACGACGTAGATTTTGTTTACCGGTACTTTAAAGGGGTGTACTGATAATCACTTTCGACAATCGTGCGCTGTTTTTAGTCGTTAATTAATGATAACTTTTGAAGATGGTACGCTGTTTATCACCTGACTTCGATTATTATTCGTAATCTCACACCTGCAGAGTATGTTAAAAGGAAGAAGGTCAACGAATAATGATGCCAGATACTATTACAACCGTACATTGAAACTCAACTTAAGCACAAAAGTAAACAACTACTGATACGTGACGTAGTGACTTCGGCACTGTATAGATGGGATATGCAAGTTTTCGTGATATGACCACGAAACCTTCATAGTTGCCTAACATATGCACATGAAATTCGATCAGCTGAACAACTTAGCCATGTCGGTTTTAACCATTCAAAAACGCGCGACTGCCAACACATGTTCGTGTTTTATACGCCTCGAGGCGGCTACAGTCAAATACTTCATAAAGTACTGCAATAGTAGTATGTGAATAACTATAAACGAAACTAGCCCCCATCAGTAACGTGGAGGAGTGTTATAGGTGATCGGATCATGCACCGACATGCCTTGGGTGGACAGACCCGAACATTAGTTAGTTGGTTGATTTGTCACTGGCTCACTCAATCAGTTACCATAATTCGTTACCGTAAGGCTGGTTACCAAGGAAACCGTTATATAGTCTTTCTGGCCCTTTGCACAGCTAGGCTACGTAATTAATTAGCCTCAATTATAAGGGTGCGCAAAAACACCGTAATGAGAAATCCACAGAGTTTTGCCAGACAGTTCACTTCAGCCCATTCACGACACTGGTTTCAAACTTCTATAAAAAGTCTACGTATATCGCTCGTTTTAGTAAATCTATAATAGATGATGATTATCCACGGTGAGAGGCCGAGATTGCGGAGAGGTGAGCAATGATCGACTATATTTATTGAATAGCTGAGTGACGATGTTTGATATATCGAATATCGCCGAACGGAGGAAAGACAGCAACAACGGTGGGATCGACAGCAACAGCGGTGGGATCGATAGCAACAGCGGTGGAATCGACAGCAACAGCGGTGGGATCGACAGCAACAGCGGTGGGATCGACAGCAACAGCGGTGG
>WURV02225525.1:0-10228 GCA_011762755.2 Epimenia babai | reverse complement strand
GCACGAGGTCACCGGGCCTGAGATCTTTTGAGTAACCGACTTCAGCGTGAGGCCAAGGTCCTTTGTCGAGTATTTGACCATTCCAGATGAGAATGTGTTTGTGGCTGAAAATGGTCGTGTTATTGAAGTTGACCGCACAGGCGTAAAACTCGGCGAACGTGTTCCCGGTGGATATGTATTTGTTGACGGTAGTGGCGTTGGTGATATTGGGCGTATTGTGATCCGTGACCGTGAAATCCTTGCGCGTGATGGCTTTATGCTAGTTGCCGTTAACCTTGATCGTAAAACAGGCAAGTTAATGGGGCATCCTGAGATCATTTCGCGTGGTTTTGTATATCTACGTGAATCTGATGACTTGCTCGATCAAGTTCGTGAAACAATTGAAGATGTTTTGTCGCATACTCAGAGTAGTAATGGTAAGCGTCGTGAACGCATTCAAGATAGCTTGAGTCGTATGCTCTATAGTGAGACTAAACGCCGTCCAATGGTCTTTAGCATCATTAACGAGTATTAGACTATAGATCATTTCATAAACTAAACTGAATAAATTAAAAAGCGGGCGCACCATGCACCCGCTTTTTTGTATCTATATGTTTACTTGTTACTTTTCCATGGGATGAAACGCCGTAACCATCTTTTGAGAATGTTAGTACGTGTATCTGCCCATGCTTGGTCAGCTACTTGCGATTTTTGATGATTCTCTGCCGGATGCTCGTTTGGACGGCTATATCTCTCAGTTGTATACAAGCGTGTAATAGCCGTTACAGGACGTTCGATTTTTGGTAGTCCTTTCACCATGTTTTTACGCCGTTCTTCTGGTGTTTGCTCTGGTGAGAAGCGAATACCTATAAGTGATGCGTAACGTTCTAATCTTGCATAGGCGCGTGTGATCGGGCTTAATCCGCCCATACCTCGCCATTCCCACCACCAATACAAGAAGGTCAACAAAGCAATCAAAACCGCAATTACTATTAGCCCCAAGAATGCAAAACCGAGTGCCGGTAAAATGAATTCTAATGGACTTTGTGGCTCTGGTGATATTGGCGATGGCTGTGTTGGTATAATCACTGGCGTTGCTGTCGGCGACGGCGTGAATGTTGGCGTAATTTCCTGTGTTGGCGGATTTGCATTATCGCTTTCTGGATCACTAGTACCTGTCGGTGTTGGTGTAACATTCGGTGTGGTGGTCGGTTCAGGTGATGGCGTTATTGTTGGTGTTTCTGTGACTGCGGGTGGAATCGGCGCAGGCGCTTCACTAAATGTATCATCATCTTCGCGCTCAAGTGGTGCTTGTGCCGCGGTTGGTTCAAATTCAATCCAGCCATATCCTGGGAAATACACTTCAACCCACGTATGTGCATCGCGTTCAGTGACGACAAATCCACCTTGTTCAATATCATAATCACCTTGTGCGAAACCTGCTGCCATACGCGCTGGAATACCTTGCGAACGTAACATCATAATCATGGCGGAGGCGTAATAATTACAATACCCTTCTAAGCCATCGAAAAGCACCCAATCTACAGGGTCTTGATTATTCGGTGGCGCGGGGATATTTTCGTTATAGACGATGTTACGCCGTAGCCAGCCTTCGATGGCGCGTGATACATCATAGGGATTGCTTGCATTTGCCTCTGCTACAATCTGATTTGCAAGAGCAACTGTACGATCTGTTATGGATGGGGATACATAGAAATAAATGGATTCAATCCATTCAGGGTAAACTGTGCTTGCTTGTCGTAATTCTGCCCCAGTCGCTACGCTAATCATGCTGGTTGCTGTATAAGTATCGCCCCGACGCAAGACAGTTGTGGGACGAATAACCGAGATATTCATGGCACGATTGGCATCAGCTTCAGAAGCCGTGTACCGTAAATCTGCGCGAACGGTTAAATCTATAATTGATGGTTGTGGTGCGGTGTAGATGAGGCGACTTCCGCTAAGTGCAATTGTGAATTCTTGTTGGATCGGAATACGAGCAAGATCATTTTCTAAAGTGACATTGAATGGTGCTTGCTCGTCATGTAGGCGAATATCTGCCGCTGGGGTCCAACGCCCTGCTTCATAAGTGTCAAATATACGGGATCGCCAATAATAACGTCTATCTGTTGGTGCATCGACCAAGAGTACGGTTTGATCCCCTAGTTGAATTGCACCGCTTAAATCTAAGGAATCGCCACCATAGTAATCAGCAGTCGTTGGTCCTTGTGCGTCAATAGGTGAGAACAATCGATTCCAGAATTCAGCCGCTTGTTGAAATGGATTAGCTTGTAAAAATTCACGGAAACTACTTGACCGTTCTTGTAAGTTTCCTGATGGTGCTGTCCATGCAAATAATAGCGTAACAGCTGCTAATGACATCCCCACAAGTAGGAATTGACGGCGTAAGCGTTTGGGTACAAAGATGCCATTATCGTACCATTCCCACTCACGGTTATCTAAATTTGAGTGTGCGATTAATAACAGTGCCGCAAACATGAACACAATGAGATAGATATTGAGGTCATTATCGCCATCATAAAACACATTGTTGGTGATGAGAATTAATCCAGGAGGGATAACAACACGCCAAATGCGATCTATTCTAAACGTGTGCCAAGCAGCATTATAGCCGAGGAACCAAAATAGCGTTGCGACGAGTAGTGTAAATACCAAATCGTCTTGGTTAATTCCGCCGGATGTTGCGTCTACGAACCATGTAATGGAGCGCACAAATACATCATAGACTCCATTAATGATATTACCTTCACCCATAGCGGCGACTAATACAATAAAACATACGCCATAGGTTGAACTAATAATTAAGGCAAGAAATTCGTTAAATTGGCTTCTTGCTAACACTAGTCCTAATATTGTGCTTGAGACTAGGACAGGTAGAACGACTCGCATACTGATGGGCCACTCAGCTTCATTTAAAGAGAGAGCAGGCATCAATAGTAGTAATGTGACAATAAATAATGTAATAAAATCCCCCGGTGCGAAAAACGCAAGAACCCGAGTGAAGATATTACGTGATTTTTTGTTCTGTGGTGGAACACGTTGAAGATGAGCAGTTGTCATAAGCTAATAACACCAATATTCATCAATAAAAATGGGAGATATCCTCTCCCACGTATGTTCCATTCTATGATGAGCTTTGTATACTGACAACCGACGCTTCGCCAATGATAGGCGATTCTATATTTCTGTCTTACAAGATACCACAATAAGGACTTATAATAATGGTATCCAAGTTGAACGGGTAATCGCGGTTTGGTGTATGCCAAGCTGAGGAAAGTCCGCACTCCGCAGGGCAGGGTACTAGCTAACGGCTAGGCGAGGTGACTCGACGGCAAGTGCAACAGAGAAGAGATTGCGTGTGTACCATATGGTGCAAAGCGTGAGGGTGAAACGGCGGTGTAAAAGACCACCAGCATTGGTAGTGATATCAGTGGCTAGGTAAACCTTACTCGGAGCAAGGTCAAGCAGACGCATTGGTATTGCCCGTACCATTAAAAGCGTCGGGTTGATTGCACGACATCGAGGGTGACTTCGATGCTAGATAGATGATTACCACCTTATCAGCTGATAAGGTACAAAATGCGGCTTACAGTTCAACTTGGATTTTATGACTGACACGGCAATCGCTGTTTATTGTTGTTTAGATGCAATATCAGCTTCAATTTGTTGATACATGTCTACCAACTTATTACCTTCTATCTCCCAGTTGTATTTCTCCATAACGCCTTTGTAACCGTTTTTCCCTATTTGATCGAGCAACTCAGGATTTAGAGCAAGTTCTTTGATTTTATCTGCAAGGTCTTTTGGATTCTCAGATTCAAAAATGAGACCGCCTTCTATGTCACCAACTATTCTTTTAAAAGGTTTGCAATCACTCACAACGACCGGTTTACGTAACAACATATATTGGAAGAGCTTATGCGGAATTGTGTTATCTGTATGTGCATTACGGCGGTGTGGAATTAAGCATATTTTACTGGCTTTAATGTAACTCGGCATTTTTTCAAAAGGTTGCCACCCAATTAATTCAACATAGTCTTCAACCCCAGCAGATTTGGCAACCCCAGAGAGAAAATCATATTCTATTTTTTTTCGTACACCAACTAATACTAATTTGATACTAGGGACTACATCTTTTAAGTATTTAAGGGACTCGATGGCAACATCCAGCCCACGATGATGACCGCCGCCGCCGATATATGATATAACGAAGTGGTCTTTATATGTGTTGATGATGTCTTCATCAATCTTACTATTTGCAAAATAATTAACATCTTCTGTATTCATGATGATTGTAAATTTATTTGGATCAGCGTTTTGTTCCTGAATGTGGCGTTCCGCTGCTTCATCTACTACGTTTATGATATAGTCCGCATTTTGGATTGTTTGATATTCGTATTTGACCCATCGTTGGTAATTATTGAGGGAATAGGCAATAAGTATTTGTTTCAATCTTTTATAGATGTTTGGTTCATTAAGTCCTACAACTTTTAACATGACGGGATAATTCTCATGCAAATCGATAATGACCGGAATATTGTGTTTTTGCCCAATTTTTTGCGTGGTCTTTGACATTGGTAGGTCATGGACATGCAGTATATCAATATCATAAGTTTTTATGAAATTATCTATTTCTTTACCCCAATAACGATCATAAAGCGTATAAAAAAAATCTATACGTTGCCAGACCCGTTGCCGTTGAATATAGTGGACAAATGCGTGTTCATACTCTAGCGTACCTGCTTCCCCATATGCGAGCAAATATACATTATGCCCTCCTTTATTTAATGCCCTTACTTCTTTTTCGACTCGGATATCAGGAGGAAATGTATGATCAAGTATCATGCCAATATTCATTGTATACCTTATTTATTGTGTAATGATTCGTGAGAACAATCGTTTTAAAAATGCGACTTCGTTAGAATTGTAGAAATTTAATAAAAAGAGTATTACAGGATATGTTGCGATTATTAGTGCTTTGATGCCAATAGTTAAAAAGATGTTATTTGTAGGTATCACACTACTCATGATGAAAATAATTATACAAACGATAGTAACTTTAATAATACGATTATACTCATAAGGAATATAATACAGACGTAAATTCACTATCAAGCTGAGAACAAGTGAAATTCCATAAGAAAATAGCGTCGCCCAAGCCGCTCCCATCATGCCAAAAGGGGGAATGAGTAAGAAATTAAGTAAAATATTGAGAATTGCCGCAATAATAGTGATTGGAATAAGGTATTGGGTTTTGTTTTTTACCCAAATACCGATATTGGTCATATTTCGGAGACCATGAAGTAAATAAGTGAATACAATTAATGGGACGACAGTGTAAGCTGCATAGAAGCTCTCGGTGGTTATTATGATTACCGCTTCACGTGCAAATATTGAAATACCAAGTGCAAGCAAGGCTAAAAATGCAAAATAATAAGTGGTTATGTGAGAAATTTCAACAGGGGCATTTGAGTTATCATCGTGAGTTATTTTGAGAAATTGTGCAGGCCAGGCTAGTTGAATAGCTTGGGCAACTAACATAATCGCTAATCCCAGATTATACCCAAGTGAATATAAACCAACTTCTGCTTCATTAACATAAGCCTGTAAAAAATATCGATCGGATGATGTCATTATAAGATTAGATAGTCCGACCATAATCATCGGAGCACCAAAACCCAGCATTTTAACCATAATAGAATAAGAAAAGACTGGGCGAATATTGGGTTTCATAAACAGTAAGTAAAGTACTGTAAAGAATAATGCCACGATAACATTTGAATAAATAATGCCATCTAAACCCAAATCAAGAAAGACAACGAATCCAATTTTAAAAAACGTCGATAATAGAAAATTAGCCACGCTAAATATGGCGTAGAGTTTCGCATGTTCTTTTATGCGAAGCGTTGTCATAAATATCAGTGAGATTGCACTGAGGAATGTTGATGTTAGTGCAAGTTGTAGCAGATAACTATATTGGTGATCTTTAAAAATAACATTTGATAATTGAGGTGCAAAAAGCCCTAAAATGCCAAAAATAAATGCGCCCTCGATCAGTACAAAAAATAGAGCAGTACTAATGCTCTCAGACTCGTCCATTTTTTCCCGTAGAATCGCCCAGAATAAAGCTGATCCTATTCCCATTTGTGCTACCACACCGACAATTGTGGCTGTTGTAGTCAATAATGCAAGAATACCGTAATCTTCAGGGGTAAGGAAACGAGTATATATTGGCAGTAATAAGAATGCCAATATTTTGTTGGACATGCTACCTAATCCATAAATTAGAGAGGTTTTCCCCAGTTTTTGAATCATATCTTTCATTGAATATTGGCTGTTTCTACAATAGTTAATTTATTTTTTTAATATCTGATTATATAGAGCAACTGTCTTTTCAGAAGTGACTTTTATGGATACTTCATAGATTGAATCGAACCCATTTGTTAGTTGTTCGTTGCTTTTGAAGACAATGGTTAATTTTTCTGCGACACTTTCAGGGTTTCGTTCGCATATATAGCAATTGGAAAGTCCATTAATTCGATCTTTTACATCACCAACATCTACCGACACAATGGGTAAGTTACATGCAAGTGCCTCACGGATGGCTGTAGGGGAACCTTCATGATTGGATGTCATAACCATAACATCACAAGCATTCATATTTAATGCTACTGTTTCTGCTGATTTTCCATAAACACTTACAATTTCAATATCAGACAATAATTTTATCGCATTCTCGATAACATCGAATCGTTTTACTTCACGTGATGGATCGTAAGGGAAACAAATGAGTTTTTTGTTTAGGGGTAAATTCAATTCTTGGCGAGCCTGTGCTTTGTCCATTGGATAAAATATGTCAGTGTCAACACCATAAGGAATAATTGAAGTTTTGTCGGAGGATAGACCCAGAATTTTAATCATCTCGTTTTGTTGAACGATGTTTCCTTGTATAAAACGAGATAAAAATCGCCCTAATCGCCCTTGCCATGGAATATAAACATCTGAACCCATAAATGTAACTACAACAGGTTTCATCCATTGGCAACGGGCAATCACTCCCACAAAACCATAGTGAGCATGGATAATATCATATTTTTTTAGTTTACCTGTGATGCTTAACATGAAGAATTTGAATCCTGCCCGTAAGTAATGCCACTTTGAAACTTCGCCAGCAGGTAAAGCTAGATAGTCAACATCATTTCCTAATTGTTGTAAACCTTTACCTACTTTTTGGACAAGTATATTAATGTTTTTGGAAGTTTGTTCGATTTCTATTGGGGTATTACCATAACCCATGCCTATCAATAAGATTCTCATAGTTGAGTCTTTTCCTATTCGATAACATCATCAAAAATTTTAGCTAAACGTTCAGTTAGCGCTTTACGCTCAAATTTTTCATGATTTTGATATTTAGGATGTGGTAATTGTTTTTCACGCCATAAATCGTACCAATCTGACAATGTATTATATATGCCTTCTGAATCTGTGGGTTCAAAAACAACTGCGCCCTGCATTTGTGTTAATAAGTCATGAGCAGCACCAGCAGACATTAACCCTAAAATAGGACGCTGTGCATGTAAATATTCAAAAATTTTAGCACGAATGGCGACCTCTAATCCCGGTTTATTCGCTAACCCCACCATTAATACATGCGAGTCGCACATGCTTTGGATGGCATCTTTGTGCGAGATACTAGGCAGTATGTGCACAATATTTGATAATGCCAATGCTTCAACCGTCTCATGAAGTTCTTTACTATGTACTTGATCAATTTTTCCAATGAGCTCGAAGCGGAAATCTTGAGCCGGATGTGATTTGGTGTTGATCATCTTTTTTATAGCATATAGGAGAGGTATCAGTGAGGGTGTTCCATCTTTATAGAGTGTTCCTAAATGTCTAAGATAGAAAACTTTTTGGGATAGGCTCGGTACGATATCAGAAAAACTTTCAGCATCATATCCATTTGTAATGGTTTGCCACTTTTCTGTTGAAAGATTAGGATAACGATTTGCAAAATCACGAGACATATGATCAGTTACACTTATTACACGCTTAGCATTGTGTACCCAATTATTTTCAAGTAACTTACGTAGATATTTATGAAAAGGATTAGATGGTTTCAGAAACCCATATCCAACATAGGGGTCACGGAAATCTGCGACCCATGGAATACCTGTTTTCTGTGTCAAGCGGGAGCCTATGATATTAGTGCTAAAAGGTCCGGCTGTTGTATAGATGACATCCACTTGGTGATTATCTATAATTTCGCGTGCTTTTTTTAACGCAAAGGGAACCCATCCAATACGATCATCGGGAATCATCGTATATTGAATACCGATTCTTCCAATTGTCCGGATAACTTTTTTTATTTTTGCTACTATACCTGATTGTGGTGTAGTAGCTCCTTGTTTGTTTTGGTTGGATGCTCGCTTCTGGGAAAAATAAAATGCAGTTGGTTGAAATGCCTTTGCGCGATAGATGGGGATGTTCTTAGGCACACTGTCTAATAATGTTTCATCTAAATAGGATGTAACCGGATTTTTTACTGTTAATACGATTACATCCCATCCATACTCAGATAAATACTGCACATATTTGGTTGTTCTTAATGTTGCTACGCTTCCATATGGTGGAAATGGATACGCGATGATTAATGCAGTTTTTTCCATGCTAAACTTTCTTTGTTGTGTTGGTATCTCTTTTATTATAGAGTGGATTTTTTCGATATAAATTGAGATACAGTCCATGATACCATCTGGATTGTTAACACAACAACAAAACCGATGATCATGAACATCATTCGACGATGCCATATACTCATTGGGGATTCTCCTGTTGAAGGTAGCTCTGTCACTTGATCTAGAAATGAACTGCTATCAGTGAAAATCCCAACGATTGTGGTTGCCTGATCTGAATAAGCATTCCCCTCGCGCGAGTCAACGAAATTGCGAGCTGATCCAGATCCGTCTTGATTAGCATATTGGGTGAGTTGTGACGTGTTTTGTAATGCTGATGGAATTGTAACACCAGAGTCGATGCGTAAA
The DNA here is from genome assembly GCA_011762755.2 of Epimenia babai. Lineage (NCBI taxonomy): Eukaryota > Metazoa > Mollusca > Solenogastres > Cavibelonia > Epimeniidae > Epimenia > Epimenia babai. The sequence goes on along the minus strand of WURV02225525.1, from coordinate 1,184 downwards.
TCATAGGTCAGCACCACAATATTTTCCCCTGTTGCGGGATCGTATGCGCGGCAAACACCTTCATTAGCGTTAGGGTCAATTAATTCAATTCCACCAGCTGGATCAAATAATCCACCGCCAATAGCGGTAAAGCCAATTCCTGTGCCGTCACCTCTTGTTATGGTTAGATTTAGACCATTATCAGGAATACTAAAACCAGCAGGGAGAATATCGCGGATACGAACATCGAAAGCACCACGAGTTGCACTTCCTGTATTTTCAATAACAATAGCGAATGTCACAACGTCATTGGGATCAAGCCCGCTAACATCAGAGTTCATATCTATAGCATCTAAACCATCAGAGCTGATAACCCCTGTCCAACGAACACCATTTGATCCTGGCTGTGTGAAATCAACCGGACCTGTTGTCGATTGTGTAAAGTCCGCATCAGGATTGGTTGTTGCAATCACACCTTTACGAATACTGAGTAAAGGTTGAAATAACTCAAAGCTCGCAATCGCATCAGCACGATCATTCCCGCGATTTGTAGAACCTTCACCTGCGGTAACTTGATTCGCCATCTGTAGACCATCTGCAAATGGGTTGGTTGTTGTTGTTACCGTGAACAGCAAATCAATTGTACTGCTATTGTTTGCGGGGTCATCAAATGTTCCATAGTTGAATATGATACTGTTATTTACTGGATTAGTTGAGAACAATCCGGGTGGTGCATAGACATTGGATGTATCTGTTGGACCAAATTGTGCTATGCCTGCTACGGGTGGAATTCCGTTTACAACAGGATTAAATGTCATAGCGGGTCCGGCTACGCCATCTGCATCAGGGTCATTGATGTCAAACACGGGTAAGGGTAGGAAATCCGTAAAGATTAAATTTTCAAAATCTGTCGTGAGCGTATCGTATTGAATACGATATGTGAGGGTATCACCTGCCTCAACTTCGAGATTTGTACAATTTTGAGCCGGACACACAATGCCATTAAACGCATAAATGGATTTAATCGGTGCGCCACGCTCTACGAGGAGAGTCCGGATAGCATTATCTGTGATAGTGTTGCCAAGTGGCACAAAAGTATCTGTATTCAGTGATCTACCTGTTATATCGGCTAGGTTTTGAACAAAATCACCTTGATCGATGCTTGCGTCGCCAGAACCGCCATTACCGGGTAAATGCACTTGTGA
>WURV02225514.1:0-10228 GCA_011762755.2 Epimenia babai | reverse complement strand
ATATATCTATCATATATCAATAGTTTTAAGTTGGACTTAAGCGTTTGATCAGAGCACCCAACTGATATTCAATATTTTAATACGCAGTTTATTAAAATCCTCACTAAAGGTCTCTCCACCCTTAACGCACTGCTTACTGATTCCATTGTCCCAAGGGCATGACTGTAAAATATCTGCCACCCGGTTGTCAGTCGCCGTGATAACGTCTTTCTTGATGTCTACCTGGAAAATCAATTCTTTTTCGCTCCCTTTTCGCGGTAACCTATGTGCAGTAGACATAGTCGACATACGCTTCTAGAAATGCGATATGCGAAAACCCACTGTCACCGTCTTGTCTTCATCAAGTCCCTGAACTGCTCTTTTTCCTGCTGTCTTCAAAATTAAAGTTTTTGTAGAAGATACTACCTGTCTATCGATACAGCTGGTTAGTTTTAGAAAAATATATTCGAGAATAAAACAAATACCGCGAACACATACTGTCGGGAGCTTCATTTCCTAAGAAACCGTGTCTGCACGCATTGCTATCACGTGCTATTTATAACTCCGCACTATTTTCGCGGAAATGGATGAATTATGCGTATGATTCCACTCGGTACTGAGGTGTTGGTACCGACGCGCGAATGATGAGTACTGCATCGAAGCATTCCTGAGATCGCAGTCCTGCGTAATTGATCTCGGAACTGCGATAATTACAGTTGCTTCGGACTCGAACTTAGTCATGTAGCGCGAGTGATATAACAGGCGCGACAACTTCCCTATTGGCGACATTGTGATCGATGATCGTGCCTCGTCTCAGGTGGGGAAATGCAAGTCACTCTACTGTTGTGTCATTAATTAACGATAAACTACCGTGCATGGTCTTCGTTCTATTTTCTCTTCTATTTGAGAGACGATCTGATAAGCGGTTTAGGTTTTGTCGGAAATTTGAGGACGCGATCTCTTCTGCATTTGAAAGAATGAGAAGATATAATTCCCGTGAGATTTGCTATCAACTGGTTATGAGAAATAATTATTTATAACTTTACGATTCGCAGCCAAGAAGTCGTTCCGTTATATGCGTACAGGTTGTCGAGGCCCGTTATCCTTAAATAGTCATTTCACTCAAATAGAGCCTTGTTTACGCGAAAGAAAATCCAAAATATTACATGCTCCACATGAAGATTGTTTTAAACGAAGTATTATTTCGGTAAGGTGAAAGTTTTCCTGAAAACACCCTAGAAAGATTTTTAATAGCTTTTATGTCAATTAATATGGGGTCGGTGGTTTCAGATTTCGATCATTTGACCTGAATGCAGTAAAACAAAACCCCAGGTCCCCAATCCGAGACACTGATGCGGCTTAAACGCGGTCTATAAGTCGTGGAAGTGTTAAATGGAATCCGCACAAATCTCAGATTTTTCGCGCCTTTCAGTACAGGAACTGAGCTACATACACTACGATGGAGAGAAGTGCACCGTTAAACGTATACTCGAAGACGGGACTCGAAACTGCGACCTTCAAATAACCGATGTGGTGTTCTACCAACTGAGCTACAGGGGCAAGATTTATTCTGTGTGTTGAAGTATTCAACACCGTTTTGTGAGGATCACGGAAATCACCGAAGTCCGTATATCATGGCAGCGATATTGACAGATATCTTTAACAAGCATGATGGACAATAATTTGATAGACTTTACATGTCAAAGATAAGTTTATCAATCACTCTTCAGATTCCTACTAATGATGGGGTTCATTGCTAATTTATATATTTAAATATATTTATTATGTATGACTTCATTCACGAGGTTACAATTTGACAGATTCTAACAATAACCGTGATAGGGTAAAGTAAAACATTTATAAACCGCAAGTATCAGCCAATAATGGCTCTCAGATGCGGTTTACAATGAAATGTTTTTGGCAGCTATTAAGCGCATATACAATACCTTCGACAGTCGCATATCACCCCGCCAAGGATAATATCGACTAATGGTCATGACATAAAATTAGTTATAATGGACAGACCACTTTGAGGGGATTAACCTCCGACCAACTGATCGACTAACCGTCGTGAATTACTGTTCCGAATATATCGGACCAGTTGCCCGGTATACCCTTTGAGGTAGCTGTCTGTTGGGTTAACCTTGGAACAATGTATAATACAAATCTTAAAGAATATAGAGGGTATTGTGACATTTAGGTGAAAGATCGATAAAATGTCCGTGACCCTGTTAGGGAAGCAACGAGAAGAACTTGCTCAAGGTGGTACCTGAAATATCATCCTTAAGCTAGCCTCGCACATTAAATAGCCATCCAAATCTCAAACAACGCTATTTGAGTTTATACGTGATAACAGAAATAACATCGGTAGTCCTAACACCGCAAAAATCGGTCAATCAATTTATAATCCATCATGCTGGCTACATATATTTGTGAATATCGCTGGCGTGATAAACGGACTTTAAATATGAGTGATTCTCAAAAAAAACCCGTGTTAATTATTTAAATTCACAGAAGAAAGCTTGCCCCTGTAGATCAGTTGATAGAGCACGCGATTGGCTATTTGAAAGTTGTAGTTTCGAGTCCCATCAGGTATATATGTTTTTTGTGCTTTTGTCTCCGTCGTAGTCTATGTATCATTCTCGAAACATCTATAGTGAGCTGCCTATGCGACGAACGTTTGAACAGCGTTACTGCAATAATTCGCCTTATGTTTTACACAGCATCTCTATATAGAATCCCTTAAAATTGTTTTTGTTTCACCGATCTTATTAACGATATTTCAGTGGTAAACGCTCGCTGAATAAAGAAAGAATCAACCCGCACGACGCTCGACTGTTAGAGACATTATTAAAGTTACGGCGGATTCTCGCTGACCGGCGAGATGGCGATGCGTCGTGAGGTACTGTGTGGCACAATAAAATTTATTGCCTCACATATTAACAATTCAATTTAATTTATTGTTCCCTCACTAGCACACACTGCTAGTTTTGGGCATTAATATAAGATAATTTTCTGTATAAAATATAATAAAATTAAACTATGTACAATAAATTCTATATACAGTGTATACACAGTAAAATATTTTAAGAGACTACATCACAGATATACAATATAGTTTCGTGATTTTCGTGATTAACGCGTTTTTGTGTGTGGCGATAGGCTTGAACTTGCCCCTTGTCTAGACTATACTGATGTTTCACAAAGCTAGCCTATATACTTAACCAAAACAGGAAGACTCAAAGAAACTCCCCATCAATACAATTGACAGTTTATGCACGCTTTACGTATAACGTTCAAAAAACAAATCAAACCCTCGGCCAGTCTTGTAAAGGGCCAAATCAGGCTCATAAAAAGATTATCTTTTGTGGAGAATCGGCCTATTGTTACATACATACATTCACATACATGTACTCAATCAGACAAACAGATTAGTCTTCCTCGTAATGGTGGGGGGGGGGGAACCCCAGTGAAAACCGCCGAGACCTGAAAGGCTATTCATGCCATCAGTTGCGAACGCCTACAGACCGCCTACACATGTCGCACACCCGGCTAAGTCTGTTTCAGTAGACTATTATTGTAATGAGATGACGAAAGGTCGCAGCGCCATCGAGCCAATGCAGAGAGCAGGGCTTCCTGGATTCCACAGGAACAGGGATAAAGACCACTTTTTCCTGAAATACACCACGGATTCCATACTGAGTGGATCGGGCATCGATCCGCCGTTTTTTGGATTTGAAATTCAACAATCTAACAAGTTTTGAGGATAGCCGCGTCAGTCTGATGAAAATATGAAGATATAAGAAACAACACCATGCCTTTGTCGTAGGCATCATCTTGTCACAATGACTAAGCGATAATATGGTACTAAAAATAAAACTTCATTTTTAACACCCTTTTATTAACTATAAGACATTTATATCACAAGATTTCGATTATAAATAATCTTTGCCACGTGATCACTGGGATGTGCCCATTGAAATGATCACCTGACAAAGATTATTTATAATCGAAAGCTTTTGAATTAAATGTTTTATACTTAGGTTAAAAGGTGGTGTTACTTATTCTCTATAATCTAGCCACTAAGTCACCCGACCCCATTCCCTACCTTTACCAATGTTAAATACATTATAGTCTTCGCTAATATGATCAGAGCAAGCACTATAAAGTACCTTGTTGAAGTATACAACAGAAACACCATATTGGTAATGCTCAGATTCCAACCTTCCACCACCTGGTTTGTAAGCTGGCCATTTACCATCTTAGAAATCCCGCCCTCTGTGTTTACTAATATAATATTGTGAATAAAGTGTAACGTTCTGTGTTTCAGGATCGTCCTAGCTGCGTCTGCCATCAATTTGCAAGTGCTGAAAAATTCTCCAACGCGATCGCTCCTCTAGAATGTCTAGAATTAAATTAGTCGCAGAATCATTGATGTACGATGCCCCTTTTCGATAAACAATGATGAATACAAAATGATAAACTTAATAATAAATAGCATCGATGATGTATTAATGTAAACGCCACTCACGCGTAAAACGTACTGATCGAAAATTGTTATCAATGTGCAATTTTTATCACACGCGAAAGATTTTTGTCAAAGCATTTATTTGTAAGAGAATTTTAATGTGTAGCTTCCCAGTGACACCAATATGATCGTGTTGAAAATAGAGTTTAGAACGCCTGAACAAAATAATTCCATTTCCTAATATAACATCCGCCTACGTATTAATGAAAATAAAATATTATTAAATTAATATTACAATGGTGTTTCGCTAGTAATATTGATACAGTGGGGTGTTGTGAAAGTTTGTTCGATTGTTCGAGAATGACTAATTGGGCGTAGTTATTGCACCTGTAAACGTGTGTGAACACGCATAAATAAATTTGTGACGTTGTAATTTGATGTGTACGGGACCGACTTTGCAAGGATGCAAAAGCGAGCAGAAAGTGTTTATATTCACGTTGTTAGTGATGAAACGATGGAGACATAACCACGAGCCTGTTCCGTCTTTTCCAATGGTGTGCCTGCGCGAAGAGATCTTGCCTGGAAGCGGAAACGTAATCAACGACAGGGCGCTTATAATATTCAAAGAAAAGGTGCAAAAGAAGGGAATAATTACTGTTAGTGCGCTAGTTAAGGGTACAAGCAAAATTATTAACCTCGTTCAATAGTTAGGGTATGTCTCACAAACAGGTTATATAAAATATAATAGAGACAAAATTGGTGATTGACTGATACAGGGATTAGTGGTCCGGTGTAAATGACCTGACTGACCATAATCCAAATCCGTATTTGTGATAATACACGTCTACTAACGGTCATTTAATAACATTTTCACGCTTCTGTCAATAAGTATAGCATAAGACTAAATATAATACTATTGGAATGAAATCAAGAAGACAGCAGTTCCATCGTCGCTCTGAAGAGTATATTGCCTGTAACTATAGCCTTTTCTCGGCGGAAAGACAAGAACCGTTAAACCCCGTTTGCCCCCGTTTGAGGGGTCTGGATATCCTTTGCAGTGTGGTTTTGTTAGGGCTTCTTCTCTCTCGTGTGGTTGTGCTTCAAGATGTTCTCTCTGGGTGGTTTCTATGGCGCTTCCGTATCTCGTCATCCCATCGCAAATAGTAAAGGTTGATTTAGTGAAGTTTACGACGTATGTAGACTCTCTGCGGGCGTTTGAAACTGGTGGCGTATATGGACGATGATCGGTTGTTTGCCTAAAGCGATGTGCTCTTCGCTACGATGTTTTCTCCCAGCATAATAATTGAGCAATGAGGCTAATCCGGTCTTGTTTGGTCATGTCTAGAGGAATAAATGATGTGTGTGTAGGTATGTGTGTATATATATGTATGCGCCCGCACGTGTGTGTATGTGCGCGCGCGCGTGTGTGTAGGTGTGTGTTTGTTCAACGTGAAGATTCTCAAAACAGAATTCATTGATAAAATTTTTGACAATTTAGCTAATTGCGATTAGAGTAATACTTGGAGAGCCAAAAAACCACAATTCGTAGTGACGAAATTATCCTATCACAAGGTGGAACGAAAAAATAATAATAAAATTCAACTGTCAAACCAAGTCCGCAACAATAACATGGCGTAGTCAATGCCTGCAATGTTGTAGATAATCTACCCCATAGGCCTTCATCTACAGCCATTGTGTATATAATATAAAATGTCATTGTGCTCCATGTACAATATAAAGAGATGTATCAGTCAATGTAAGAAATGGCAAAATACAGAGTGTCAAAAATACCTTGCGTAAATATATATAACTTTTTTTATTGTAGCCCGTTTTAAATCGAGTTTATGGCGATTTAGTACAACTAAATTCAACGCATTTCACGTAAACTACATTGCCAGATTTCTTCATATCACTGAGTAGCATTAAACTGAGTACGGATGTCAAAAAATGGCAGTGAATAAAACTCTACACGTTACCGTGACCCATCCCAGACGCACCGCTGAACATCCTATTGGAAGAAGACTGGTTTCAAATGTTTTGGTAGCGATTATAAATTTAATATTCCCCAATTAAGTACGTTCATCCAAAATTAGTTATCAAAACGCGTGCTGTGACAAGTTGTTATTCCACCCAATGGAACTTTTTAAGCATTTTAAATTCCTCGAAATTCGTAGTTGCTGTGTAGGAATGGCAATAATTGCAGTTGCTTTGGGATTTCTCGGAAAATATAAATAAATTGTTTACGGAGACATTGCAGAGATAATTATGTCGTAGAATTCGAGAAAAATGGCTTAGCACCTGTTGGTGAATCGAAGAATGATCACCGAAAAAAATTCATTTTTCTACTGTGTACTTGTGTTGACACACTGTTGGTAGTTTGCAACGGAAAACGAACCTACCTATTAATTTATACATAAAATTACAGCTATTGCATTGCAATTTACATGGGGTTTGCTGTAAAGTGCTTTGAGCTCGCGAACTCATGCGACCTTTCGACGAAAGTTATTTACTATTATCCATTCAGTGTTAGGCCTATTGATATTTTAATGGCGTTCCTAAAAAGATTAAATATCAGTCGCACCTACAATATTGCTAGAGAGAAATGCTCAAAAAATACAATTATACAATACGTATACAATTATACAATAAGCCGCTTATAAATACACACAATAAATCATTCTCGATATTCAAACACGAAAATATTGTTTGTCATCGAACAAATGTCCCGTCGTAGAAGGTGCAGAAACCTGACATTTGCGCGGATTCCATCTCGCCACCACCCCGTGAAAGACCGCGCTCCTAACCACCGCACCTTTGACGCCAACTGTTGCTGGTATAACATAACGAACAACGGGATTTGAGAAGAGGTGAATTGCTGTAATGTTGAGGGCGCTATGTACCTAGGATTTGGCGATCCTGAACGCTGTTCCAGATAATTCGCCACCTCTCTGCATGACGGCAATCGTTACGTAAGAGACGCAACCAGAGTTAATTGCCTCCCATGAATCTATAATTAGAAAGTATCAATATCACACCCATGCGCAGTCGGGATTGTTATCTGAATAACAACGATGACGAATCAAATTGCATATGGCTCAGAAACTAGTCTCGGTAACTTGAACGAGAAACTGCGTGAGTGATGCAACTCGGTGTACGGGTCCCTATCTCAAAAAAAAACGAACATGGGTATGAAAAATAATGAATGAATTTACTGAATGATCGACAAGATTTTTTAATATTCCTCAGAAAGTGTTATTCGTATGCGTAGGCTATATTTGAAGTTTCGTGGTAACAAGAAATAAAGATTCACAAGAATTTTACAAGAACGACTATTTCCCACCTCACAGCATCACGAAGAGCATAAAGCAATGCGCTGGAAATAACTTAACTTTGTATAAATGATAAGCGCCCGTGGCTTTTTCATGTATTTGCAGATAACAGATGAATACAGTATACTTTAGTTATAACTAGGTATTGAAGAGGTATTGTCTGTATGTATGTATGTATGTATATATAGGTTGAACCAAAGTGGTTCGCTGCGTGGGCCATTGTTGGCCCTATACAGTCTGACCTCACAAATAACAATGCCAAGTAAGACATATAGGTTGGTGATAGCATAAACTTTATCAGTTTTTTTAAGTTAAGCTAACCTGTCTGAATTGTTCAGTCATTTTTAAGTCGTTCTTATATGGTCGGCGTATTTGGGTCCTTAAAAATAATTGTCGTGGTGGTCCTGAGGACTGTGGTGGTTCTTTTGTTTAGTCTAATATCGTGTCTGCTTCCCAGGATAATGAATGGACCGGACGCACAGCAGCAACCCGAAAAACAGGGGAGACCGGACAAAAGAGACGAGGGGTCCCTCTTAAGTATCACAAAACCAGAAAATCCCATAGGGAGAAGAATTTAATGAGATTCGTGAGAATCTAGGGCAGGGCAACCACATGGATTTCCCGCGTCAAAGATTTTCACAAATCTTATATAGGTCGGTAAATAGACATAGACCACATTGGAGAGTTTTTAGGTGATGTCAAGCCCGAAAGACGAAAGACGGTGAGCATCCTTAAGTTCCATCAAAGAGAGTAAAACTTAAGCTTTTCTCCGAGTGAGTTATCTTATTGTTTAACTATTTTTAGTTCCATGTAACGGTTTTTGAGTTGCTTGGATTATTTCTTAGAATTATGGGTGGATAAGGGGAACTGTCAATGCAGAGCGAGATTCCAAGATGGCAGCCCTCTTGGCGTTTATTTTATTGGTTTTATTTTTGATATTGCAGCAAACTATGGTCAATGTGAGTGACGAATACACACCAATATTATACCGCAATAGATAAAAGTAATTATTATGATTAACACAAGCTTCCGTATACAAATATTACTCATCAGGTCCAATGACTATTGGTGTGACAGACGGAAAATATACTAGATCGAACTCGGTCAGAAAAATGGCTTTGTCATACAAAGATATGCACTGTAGACAATAGGAAAACCCAATATAGCCAAGAAATAGTACCAAGCGAGTGCCAAGCTACTAACCGAAGGGGGTAAAAACAGTGTGTGATAAACCTCCAGATGACCGGTCTGGTGCTCTACCAATTCAGCTACAGCTACAGAAGCAACCTTTCCCTGCGTATTTGAGTATTTCACATTTCTATCATCCATCTATCATGCCAGCAATATACACAGATACTGTATCATAGACTGTAAATTGAACGGCTGATTTTAGCGGTGTTTTCTATTTTTCTGTTAGCATAACCTTAATGGGGGCAGCTACTGTGGTTCTTTGAATAACTGGAGAGAAATGCACAGAAAAAACCTATACCTGTCATGGGACTCATACACATGACCTGCAGATAACCGATCTGGTATTCTACCCTCTTAACATGGCGAGACTTTTGTATTCAAGGCAAGGGTTAATGACTAGACATTTAAAAAATATGTCATTTTCAGTTTATTTATAACTTTATCCCCTTCCAATTTTTAATCACACATCATGACATATTAAGAAGTGAATTCCATCACCTTTCATTTTTATTTCTTTGCTGATTGTTGTCATGACAGGAAGTTAGCTATTATAACCTAGGTTCTACTTACTGTACAATTAATCATGAGCTTTTGTTTCTATATGGACTTCAGGTTTATCAATCTACGTGATGCACGGGATTTCCGTATACTCCTTACATTTCTATTTGGTCATAGTAACCATAAATTTGTGTAGTGTCTTTGATTGCCATGTGTTGGAAAGGCACTAGAAATCAAATAGAATTCTATTCCATTTCTTTTAACGGTTGTGTTAGGCTATGATTTAACTTATATGTACATTCTATTTTGTTATTGTGTTATGCAAATAATTAGTTATCACACGACATGTATATAGGCGCTTTAGAGACATGCTAGTTATTAGGGCGCCTCCAAAACAAATGGATTATTATTATTATTATGATTATAGCAATACAGATTATAATAACAAAAAACTGTTCCATATGTGCAGCAGCAGTTTCTGAAAGTTGCATCTTAATTTCTTCGCTTTCAGGGAGATGTGGATTATGAAGGTGCAACAACATTTACGCTTGATCATACTTTTCAGTCAGGTAGGGCTATTATTTTTTGTATTTATGACTTATCGCTCTTTGATAGTAACGAAATCCTCAGGTGTGCAGATAGTTAAAGTTAATATCTGTATATATTTGTATTATATCAAAGAATTTCAGGGGGCAGCTGGCGTAGTGGTTAGAGCGCTTGACTTTGGATCCAGGGGTCCCTGGTTCAAACCCCGCTCTAACCA
>WURV02225503.1:0-10228 GCA_011762755.2 Epimenia babai | reverse complement strand
GGAACAACTGTAATAATGGTAGTAATGGCAGTAACAGGAATGGCAGTAATAACAGTAGTGAGATTAATAACAGTAACGTAATATGCATATACATATCGTACATACATATATACGCGCCTATACATACATGCGCATACATATACATGTACGCATATATATATATATACATATATATATCTACACTTATACCCTGCATATATATACATGTGCATACACACATATACATAGACGTTATGGAAATGAAATTTGTAATCCAGGAAGTAAAGATATGAATACATGTACAATATGTATATAATCAATATGTATAATATACGATATCCCAACAGAACTGATAAGGTTCTGAGCTCACTTCTTCACAATGCTACCTTATTTATTGTGGTTGTACCAACACCATAAATCTCCATCAAACTGGACACACCTTTTGTGCCACTATCCAATATCCTACTCAATCATCACACATATATACAAGTCTATACTGACCGAAACGGTCATTACAGCATCGCAGCCTCTCGCTCTACAACAGGATGTTAACAACAGAAATCGTTCACATGTACCTTGTGATTACTCATATATACAGCCACGTAGTTCCCATGTCCTTTCGGTCATTCAGTCATTCGATCATGGCACAACTATAATAATAAATAATTCTCAATATTCACGTAGCACGCGGTATTTCTGTTGGTCCACAGATTCGCCCCAAGCCCACCTGCCCTCCTCCCACGTGTTTGATCTAATATTATTCTTTAATAAACTATAATGACAGTGGCATATCCAGTGACATTTATGTACGCTAACGATAGGCCAATCCAAGAACAATCATCGTATGGGCCAGATTTGGCCATTTATAAGGCTGACCTAAAGGTATCGATAGCTTGACTCATTTATGTACGTCACAGGTAGCTATTGACTAATGTTATTACGTAAACAAGGGATAACTTTTTAAGCAAGGCCACATTGAAAATATTAACGATAAATGGTGGACTAATACACACTTGTGCTAATAAATGTCGTTAGAAATTAAAGTGATTTCTGGGTAGCTTTTTAGGTTACACCCGTCCGACGTTAACATTTTCTTAAAAACTCGGTTATGTCTTTCGACTTGAGATCTAACAAATAAAGAGATGGATGTTTTCCCTACTTAACCTCTTATATCGAACGTCATTTATCACTATAAATAAGCATTGTAATCAGCTAAAAAAGTTCATTGAGTTCGTCATCCACTCTGCTCGAGGGTATAAACATATTGAATAATAAGCAATATTTACATATAAATCCACTCAAGCGAGTCGAGTCTGTTTGTCTCGCTATTTCTATTTTTCATTCGTACTTAATCATATGTCGTCTGCTAATGTCTTCATGTTCAGTTGTTATTTTATATTTTACTTTATTTTGGAAAATAAAAATAATATATTAATCATAGTAGTTGTAAGACTACTTTGTAAGACTTACTCAAATGACTTGTATTTTTTTTATTAATGATAGTAGTCATAAACGTTGCTGTATAATTGTTATCCAAGTGGATTTCACACTTTCATCTTTCCGAACGTTTGATTGTCTAAAGCAGATTGTTTATTAACATTTCAAGTGCTTATGCCGTTAGTCTATTGTAAATACGCCACACTTTGTCGGGGGGGGGGGATTCATCTTTCTTTTTATTTCTGGCAGTTGACGAAACGCCAGTCCAATTCCATTAGCGCCATGTTCCTAAATAACTTATTGTTAGAGAATACATCTTGTTGAATGTACACCGCTCACACCCGATACAACCCTCGTTAGAAATATCATTCGCACCTGCCCAACCTAACGACCCCTCCCGCACAATACCTGACATTAAAGCATGCCTGGTAAAACTTTCCTACCCGGGCTACAGTTCTCGGCAAAACAACGCACTGAGTCACCTCTGCGGTACATCTCATCAACTCCGACATTCCGCGGACCCGGACCCGCCGAAACCGGGCATTACACATTGATTTAACAAGCCACCACTCGCAGCTATAAACGCCGCCGCAGCTATAAACGTCGCATTTATGTAGCTGTTTATTTCATATATTTTTGCTACAGGCCGGCTACATTTATTGATCTGTCAACGATATTATACGTCCGTGCGTCACGGCCACATCTGTCAGGGTAGTAACAACGCTCGTATGATTGACGTAGAAATTTCCATAACCCTACTCAAGGTATCATTAACATACTCTCCTGGCTAGGGTCACGTCAGTTTAGCGTTATACGTTAGGTAATATCAGCATTGATCATCTCATTAAATTGTTGTTTTAAAGAGCGGGAAAAATCGTTCGTAATTACGCGTTCCCTTCGAGTTTCTGTAAAATATAGTGCGTAGTTCTCTTTTAGCAAATAGAATTTAAACATATTTTTGATTCTATTTTATGTACTTGGTTTACGCTGTTTAGTGCTACGCAATGCATATTACACATCCTGAAATGTTTGCGTAAAAGTTTGCGTAGATTTCCGTAAAAATAACGTTTACATATAAAATTATATTAAAAATGTTGATAATGTCTATAAGGGTACATACTTCATCACAGTACAATTCGTACCATAAAAGTACCATTAGTACGAGTTGCGATTCTATTCCATTAGATGAAATAAAGCACGTATACATAACGTCGCTGGATTTGTATTTTGTCTATTTTTGAATCTCTCAAGGATGTATACCTCATTCATTGATTTATGAGTCGTGACATCTATCAATGTACAAATCACAGATTTCAACGTGGCATGTTGCAATGCTGCAATCTTATCTTAAGTACGATTGTACAGTTTAGCTGAAGGATCTCGTGAGTAATCAGATTTTTATACATCACCTTATTTTGCAATCTCGATAAAACGCCGATCGATTGTTCGGCGAGGGCTAGCGTTGTATCAGCCAGTAGGTTATGCTGTTTACCTTAGATGCAGCTTGATACGTCCGATGGCTGTACAAACCTAGTCGTTGACTCATTATTTTCGTATAAACATCTCGGACGGGGAAAATATTTATCGATACACTATTGATACACGTGCCCCATCATTGGCAAGTCATACGTAGCGTGGTCTTATAGAGTGGTCGTAATTATATACGTAATTATATACGTATCTAGGTATTGTAATAACTCAGTCAAGTTCACAATGACATTTATGTAGACTGCACGTAAAAGCCGCCTGCGCAGTTTATCAAAATATTATAATTTCGAGGTTATTTATGAAGGCAGGTCTATAACAGACTGCAATAACCACTTCACAAAAATGGAGTGTAAATACAACTGCTAATTGACTAATGTACAATTCCATGAATAGTCTAAAAATTTGACAATTACTATATATATATATATAATGTAATATATGTATATATGTATATATCTACCCTTGTGTTTATGTGCATTTTATATAGTACTTCTGATGTCTACTGTACAATGATGCTACTATATAACAAATTTATTAAGTAAACTTTAATCAAATAATTTCTTTTCATTACATTTCCATATAGTATAGTTATATAATTTATCAACTTTGATATCCAGTTACCATTAGTAGATACATGATTACGGACCACTATGTATTTCAGACGTGATCATATATTATGTAGTGACTGCTAGCATTCGTGATGTAATGTTTTCACATGGCATCTTCGATGGACCATTCATAGTTCATTCATTAACTCGATAATGTGGACTAAATAACGCATTAATGAACGAAGATTCAACTATGTGGTCAATCCGTAAACTGCACAAATATCTCAAAAAGGTAAATATACTATGCGTAGATATTATCAAATAGGCGTCGGTCGCCATATACTTGTTATGTTAGTTATATAGAATAAAGGCAACATCTTATTTAGAATTTAGACTCGCTTACTGAAGTGAATGTGAGCTTGCGATTATCAACAATACCGCATCAGGTAAGGTGATTTTTAGTTATTTTTGCTCCCTCGTCAAAACTCGTGTTTCTTGCGCTATTTGTGCTATTACTTCCCATTTACGATCCTGGCCTCGACCCTGTATATTATCAAGATGTTATTGACAATGGTTAAAGAACCATATTAAGTGGGGTCGAGCCTGGTTGCACAAGCGAATATTACTTACGAATATTACGCAGGGGCATGTCTTGGACAACTGACATAGTGTCGCAGGCTCCACGATGGATGTTTATGTACAGAGGAGATGAGTCGAGAGTGCGGTACAGCGGAGAACATCCAAACCACTTAGCACTGAGTCTATGTCCACGCGGCTCATTAATAAAAATATTCATCTGGGAAAATTTTAATAACTATTAACTTGTAGTTGTGAGATCGTCAAAGATAATCTTCCATAAAACTATCATCACCCATTGATGTCTCTATAATTAAGAGTACTCGTTGTTTGTGGAAATTTTATTTTTCAATAATTCTTCGGTAATGTCGGGTCTCAATTGGATTTTGTTTCGATATACTGCTGTCGTCTTGTAACTTTCGGTTTCAGATTTACGTTTTCAAACTATCGTTTAAACCTACGTTTTTAAACTATCGTTTAAACCTACGTTTTTAAACTATCACTATTATGCGCGTCATTTTCTGTCGCAATTTGGTCAGATTTCTCTTCTGTTTCTTGTTTTTGGTCTTTATATTTCATTTACCGACAATGTTTTCAAACATTCGCGAATGTGATAAGATGATAATCGACGGTTATTTCAGTGATTGGTGCACCGTTTACTGATAGTTACTGATGGGCTTGCTGCGTGTCTGTTCTCTGTTCGCGCTACCATCCATTAATACTGCATTAATTAGAGGACAAATCAGACAAATTGAGTGATAATAGCCATCCACCTGTTACCTATTAAGACGTTAATTTTGGGCCGTGTAGTTAGAACTTGTCTTTCCCTGGCAACAACATTAGATCATCGCATTTTCTCTTAGTTCTAATATAATTAAAACCCACCAGTGGACTTTTCTGCGATAAACTTCAGCAAGTCATTTATCCCCGATTGCTGGAGTAAACCCGTCTCCAAAATGGGTAGATACTTGATATTATCCTCGGCGGGGTGATATGCGAGTGTTGAAGGTATTGTATATGCGCTGAATAGCTGCCAGAAAAATTTCATTGTAAACCGCCGCATCTGGGAGCCGTTATTGGCTGATACTTGTGGTCTATAAATGTTGTAATTTTATTATTAATAGTTATAAAAGTCTATCTAAATTCCACCATATGGGCTGAAGCCCTCCGGAATGTATGGATATAGTAGTGACTACGGACCACACCCACATCGCCTGTATACTGTTTACTGTTTACGATTTGAGGAAAAAACGCAGTTTTTATCTAGAGTGCATCTCCGACAAAATATCTTTTAAATGTGATAACCTTGCTATTCATCATTACTAATTTACTAATCTCATGGTGAGATCAAGTTTTTGTTATGATAGAGACTTCAAAATCGGAATTTTGATCGGGATCCTGGCTGTGGTATTAAGAGTAACGCATTGTCTCGGTATCTATTTCAAAAGCTCTACTCGAGTCCTGCGCTGAGATCACCTATCAATTCATCCCTCCCATTAGTCACTGGAGCCAGAAAACAACTAATAAAGAAAGATACATCTCCTAGAGGCAACTCCAATAACCACACAAACAGTATTCTCAGCTGACATGTATATTTTTTTTCAGGGGGGGGGAGGTGGGGAGGTGCTACTTGCTGAGATATTATATAATTTACTACCAGAAGTTTACCCAGTTCTTTTGAGGGGAGGAGAGTGGGTAATCAATCACCTTGCGAAATTTGATTGATTATTAGAATGCTGAATACTGAATGTTTTAATGGCTTCCCAGGTGGGCCCTCACCTGTGTTGTATTTACGTTTTAGCGAATTTGCATAGAAGTTGCTTATCCTGCGGTTCGTAATTCAATAAATCACGGGTAGCCAAAAATCGGTTAATATTGGTATGAATGAGATTCCACAAAATATCACGTTAGGTAGTGCCATCACATTATACGGTATCACCTGAATGGGGGCACAGTTATTTGCCAATTTCATGACGTATGTGAATTCCTCTCAGTTTTTAAATGAAATGAAATTTCTTTCATTTAAGTGTATATTTTGGCTGAGCTGTCAAACACACTTTACATGAAGCAATAGGCGAATGGTCTAAGACTATAATTTAATTGGTACCTAAATTAGATAAAATTAACACCTAACAGTATACACGTAATGCAAATCAATGTTAGATACAATTATGTACATTTACAGTGAGCATGAAATAGATAGATAAGTTTCTTAGAGATATTGTTATGTTGTTGTTGCTCCAGTGGTAATTTTATCTGTTCACTAAGCTGTTTACAGTCTTACAGTAAATAGGTCGGGTAATGAGGTCGTCTGTGTTAGTGGTCAGCAGCTGCGACCCGAGGTGACCTACGGGCCGTCAATGTGGTCAGCCGTGGCTAATTCCTAATTGATATAAATGCCTCAATGCCTCATACAGCTGACGCATGTATAAGTAATATAGATACCCCAAACAACTTATACATGTGGTCATGCGGTCACATGGCAATAGTATGAACATGTTGAATACTACTCCTAAAAGGTCAGGGTTGATCTCGGCGTATGTGCTCCAGGGAGATAATTGTGTGATTCACTTCATGAAAACTATAGAATTACCTCCCCCTCTATTACCTTATGTCAAAAATGAGGGGATTTTTTTCGGGCCAAGTACCACGTCGAGTTAAATATAGAGATTGTGGGCTTCACACACTCGTACAGAAATGTGGGGATTTTATGTTAGTTTTTTCCATCAGTATCATTGTACAAGGGAAGCAGATGCGTGAGTAGTAGGAGCGCTGGACCAATAACCGATAATAAGGTCGCGGGTTTTACCCGTAGCTTTTAGTTCCCCATGCCTTCTGTATGTTATTATCGCTCGTAAACATCCACGTAAAAGTATTTTTATTGCATTATTGTACGAATTTGTTAATAAAGAAGACTTGGTTCTGTGGAGAATTTATCAATAAACCAAACCCATGACGTAATATGGCAATATATAATAGTGGTATACCTCGTACTTTATTAAGAAAGACCCATTTGGATATTTCCATGGCTTAAATTTGGAGAATTCATTTTATGGCATAATTACGAACAATATTTTGTGTTCACTTTTGCAGTCATCGCGCAGTCAGCCCGCTATTGGTCTGAAACAGACGCCGAAATCCCGGGTGAGTGTAGTTATTTATCGAGAATGCCTTTGCCAGTACATCGATTCATGGTTCATTCTGAATATCACCATGGTCAGGAGATTATATTCTAAATTCCAGCGTGTTACCATATCAAAATATATTATAGTAGTAGTCCAGTAAATGACACATTTCAATGCAATCCCATTCAAGTTGAATAAGATAACAGCGTTTCCGGTATATGAAAATATGAAAAATACATTACAGTAATCATTGGTTCCATACATTAAAATGGCTAAGATATATATATATATTAATTCATTTAATTGCTATCGTGCTTTATCTTGACCAGTGGCATGTATCTGAAATGGTGAGAAAATACAAGTGACCCTAATAAGCAGTTTTACCAATATATTAGTAGTCAGTAACGAAAAAGTAAACCTGTTCGGGCCTTAAATGTCAACTTATCATTACTGTAGAGGCATAACTATAGTACAGACTAGCTAGCGTATTGAGTTGCAAGCGTTAATTGACCGCGATAATAATTACGGTCATGAATGAACAGTTTTGCCGCGGATAAATTATAGGCCTAACAGTATTTAGCATAAAAATCTGTCACAAAAGGAAAAGTTGAATCGCCGCGGTGGGTGCGGCTGAATGCGTTAATTCATCTATTGCACTATTCATTGTGACTGCTCGAGTGATATCTTGGTTATGTATACTTCACATAGAAAATGTATGAATTATATGGCTTAAAATTTTTTGGGCAGTCTATTGCGCTAAACACGTTTATTTTAGCAGGTGAATGTTGGTTTCCAGTCAAACTTTGTGATTTATGTACTATTAGATTTTTATAGACTTAATCATACGTGTTAAAATTTTGCCACATCGTGACTCTGTTCATAGCACATTTGTTCAACTTTGAAGATTTCTATAAACAAATAGTTTTTGAAACAGTGCATGCACACACTGCTACGCACGCGCAGGCATGTGCATATATACATGCATACACACGCGCACTTACACATGCACATACAGACACACATACACACACACATATAAAATATATATATATTGTATATGTATATATATCTATCTCAACATGCATAAAACCTTATTTACATTTAACGCTCTTCGTATCACATTCTGTACGAGAATTTCTTTCGCTGAAATCGTATACAGCATTGCATTCATAATTTCTATGCGAGGTTTTTATGCAAACACTGTGCCCTATTTCAGACTTGTTCGCATAATATTGAACCAGTATATACATTAGCTTGCTGATGGACTGGTACTAAAGTATTATATATGACATTGAAATCTATGTACCTTTGACTGGTTTATGGAGTAGCTATAGCTATGTTAATTAATACATTAGAAAATTATGAAATTATATCCGGATTATTTGCCATTATATACTGATAATGCTCTTCGCGTATTTTTTGGACTTAAAACTTTAATGAAACCCGATATGCTTGTTATTCTGTTGTCGTACCTGATTATACCGCGCATTAATTTGTCGCAAATCGCTTTACACTGCGACGTTCATTAAATTAATCTCCAGAATAACATTATCCAGGCCTGCGATTGACAGTCGAACGAGAGCAAAGCAAATCTAATAACTAATTCGTTATGAATAAAGGTCCCGCACTGCGCTATAGAGCGAGACCTCGGCGTAAAGACATAAAGTCACTTTCACACGAGGAGACACGACCGTCTCAAACCTGCCAAGTTTTCCTTATCTTCTATCTCGTATCGAAGTAGTTACACCGTGAATTTGATCATTCAATTAAATGGATTATAACGTCAGGTTTCTCGTGATATTTATCTAGTACGTAGGAGTTGTGTTCGTCGCGTGTTAGTTAGACTAGCTAACGCCGGCCATAGTTAACAGTTAGTAATGCTGTGGTGTGGACTAAATCAAAGGGGCATACCCGTCCTCTTTTACTCTCAGGTGAGCGCTTGCCGGTAAATTTGATTATTTGAGATTATAAAAAAATTTAGCTATCATGTGACGTGGTTAATAATGTATAGTATGGCAAGCTGTATTAGTCTAAGCAAGTAGGAAAAAATGCCTTTTGAGACTAATGAATTTCATTCATACAAATTATGGTTAAATAAAGTATTAATAATATGTTTATTTGATCGTGTTGTATCGTATTGATCACGAGGGAGGTCTATGTTACTAAATTCATCCCACACATGTAGCTAATTCAAGTTATTGTATATAAAAAGTAGAGATATCTTGAGTAGCGAATTGAACAGTTCAGTTGGTAGAGTGCCCGGCCTACGAACCGGCGGTCGGAGGGCTCGAATCCCGGGTAATTGCGATTGTTTTCCCGTTGTATCGTTGGCCGAGGTATTTTATCACAATTGCTCTGGACAACTTAGCCATAAATAAGTATCAGTGGAGTTTATTCAAGGCAAGACGAATTAGTATATAACAGGGAGGGGGGGGGGGGTTAACGTGAGAGAGTTTGATGGCGCCTGTCATAGAGCTGACTTGTACGTCGTCAAATTGCTGAAGCGGCTTGAAAGTGCGGTATATAATGTTGCAGTTTATAGATAAAATACAAAATAAGTACTAACGCAGGCTTTCTTATACAGCTATACCTGAATTACCTTGTTCTTACCTAAAACTCTGTCTCGGCCTTAAAGAGAATTCATCTAAACTAGAGGCATGGGTGGGGGGTTGGTGGGTGGTAGTGCTTTCATAGATTGTGTTATTAGTTTATGGAAAGTGATTTCAAATGATTGAAAACATAATTCTTTTTTATACCAATTCAAATATTTTTTCTAAGATTTTCGTTTTAATGTGCGGAATGAATGTACTTAATGCCTTGGACTGCTTCTCGATGTGTTTCCACTCATAAATACTGCGTTTCTATCGTCAGTTTTTTCTGCACAAGTAATAGTGCGTACACAAATTATGTCATGAATTTTTATTTTACGGTTGATGACCATGAACAATATGCTATATATTATAATATTGTATTAGAGAATGTGAGTATATGACATGAAAATAAGTCTAAAGTTTCATACTTTGTCCTAAGAAAGAACTTTTATAGTTTGCCATATCCCCACTATTATGTAGTGTA
>WURV02225492.1:0-10232 GCA_011762755.2 Epimenia babai | reverse complement strand
TTAGACCGCTGGGCACGGGCTCCGCCAGCCGGGCAAGGGATGCGTCCGAGACAACCCGGTGGCGATGCTTGGTTTTTTTCCGATTTGCTGCCCGCAGAGAGAGCGCCAGCTCCATTAGCTCATGGGCGTCAAAGAATGTGCCGTGGGCGTCGCAGATATCCAATACCACTTGTCGCTTCCCGACAGTGACCCAGCGCATGGCTTTTTGCAAACAGGGCAAGGCCTGGGCGCGCCGGGGTTTGTCTGCAGCAAGCGCGACGCCTGATTGTCGAGCCAAACGCCACCGCAGAAGCCGCAGCCATGCAGGCGGACGGGGTAAGCGTTGGCAGCGTGCATGGGCCGCTGACATTGGGGGCAATCGTGTTGGCTCAGGTTTGACATTCCCACTCCTGTCTTGGAGTGCGCCCAAGTGTACTTGATTTGCTGCGCGTGCAGCGGCTGTACAGCCTACAGCCCGGGAGGGGTTATTTTATGAGTATGATTTAGAGAGATGTTTGTGATTCGGATAGCCCAAGGCTTCACGCCCCCGCTCAAGCTGGACAGCCAGCAGTGTGGAAACGCCCTTGGGCCAGGTTTCTGGTCTACGCAATCGCCGCCACCTCAAACCGAGGCTCCGGTGTGCGGGAATCCTCGGCCGCCAACTCAAAGTCCAGGTTCGGGCTGCCTTCATAGGCCATTTGGCAAAGCCGCGCCCCCAGCAAACTCCCCGCTGCCGCGTGGAGGCGTACCCGAACCCCATGCCCTTCGCACCACAACAACCAGCGCTCCATGGTGGCGAGGGTCTTCGGATCGGTGCTGGGAGCCCTGCGAAGGTCCAGCACGAACGCATCCACACACTCCGCTGCAGAAGTTCCAGCAGGATGGCCTCCTCCATGCTGAGGGCGGAGGCGGCGCCTTCCTCGAGGCTGCGCTCGGGTCGCGACCACACTTCCAGCGTCAGCGTGCCAGGTTCTTCGAAGTCGAAGCGGTAGTTGGTGCCGTAGAGGGGGGGGGCATGATACCTCGCGAGGTCCAGTTTGGTTAGACGGGTGGCTAATTATCGCTCACACTATCCCAAGCGGCCTAGAATCGTCAATAGCTTCGGTAGCCTATAAGCTAAAACCAACAATTTTTGCCCTTTGTGGCACTGCGCGGGGCTACAAGCGCCCAGACCCTTGCCCCCCTGGCCAAGGTTTGTCAAACGGGCGTGGTGACCCCCATGCTTGCCGCCGTTTACGATGAGTTGGTGCACCGCATCGCCGGTGGCCACTTGGCTGCGGAGGCCAGTGAGCTGCGGCAGCAGTTTTTCGATTGGACGGGGCATTTCGAGGCCGACCACCCCAAGGCCGGTGAGCGGGCCAGCGCAGCCTGGGAGTATGTGCTGCTGGACGGCGGCTTGATGTACCGGGTACTGCCGGAGCTGAGCGATGGCTACGAGCGGCAAGTGGCCGAGGGGTTGATGCTCCACCAGTGGGGCGTGTTCGAGGTGCGCAGCGAGGGCAAGCGGAGGCTCCTGCGGGATGGCTGGGGCGGGGCGGAGTTCCTGTTGGATGAGCGGGACCCCATCGCTCGCAATATGGTAGCGGCGCCTGATGCCGATGCGGTGTTTTTGGGCCGAGTGGTGGCCAGCGATGAGGCGGTAACGGTGCTGCCGGGCATGGTCTGGCTGCCCGGGGATGCTTTGCCTCAGCTGCCGGCACTGCTGGAGGAAGCGGCCCGGCAAGAACTCTCTTTCGATAGCTTCTACGGGGCAGTTCTAAGAATGGACCATGCCCTCGCGACCCTGTCTCGGGTGAAAGCCAGCTTTGCTTTTCGGGCTAGCAACCTCAGTGCAAAGGGCCGTCCTTCGGGCCTTCTAGTGCGCTCGCGCCCCCCGGGGTTAGCCGGTTCAGTTGCGGCTTTGAGAAGCCAGCTGGGATGGGGCCTTCGTTCGTCCCCCATTGAAGGCGCCTGAGGGGGGCAACCCCTATGCATTGATGGTATGCGCACCCCATGGCAGCCCAGCGATCCAAAGGCCCCCCTCCGTACGCCCGTGCCGAGCTTGTGCAAGCCCGAGCCCTTAGCCATAACGTGCGCCACTTGCGCTTGCGCTGGCTGGGCGAGGCCCACCCTTTTGAAGCGGGCCAGTGGGTAAACATTCGCTGCCCCCAGCCCGACGACGCGGCCCCGCTGGTGAGGGCGTATTCCATTGCTTCTGAGCCACTGGCCGATGGTTTCTTCGAACTCGCCGTCACGCTGGTACCTGGGGGCGTTGGGTCAGGCTTCTTGCACCGGGTGAAGGTGGGCGAGGAAATGGAAGTTCAGGCCCCCCAAGGCTTCTTTACCCTTCACGAGGGCTTCGCGGAGGCGCCCATGCTCTTCGTAGGCACCGGTACCGGCATCACCCCGTTGCGCAGCATGCTTCGGCATAGCTTGCAGGGCGCATCCACCGGCGCCCACTGGCTGCTTTTCGGCGTACGTAGCCAGCGGGACTTGCTCTACCTATCCGAATGGCAAGCGCTCGCGGAGGAGTTTCCCAGCTTCCGCTTTATCCCCACGCTTTCCAGGCCCGATGGGGACACCTGGCAAGGCCGCACGGGCTATGTGCAAACCCATTTGGCAGAAATCTGGCCCCAAATGACCGCCCTAGGTGAGCCCCACGTTTACATCTGCGGCTTGAGCAAGATGGTGAAGGAAGTTCGCCGTATTTTGCGCAAAGAGCTGGGCGCTACCCGGCAGCAGGTTCACTCCGAGCGCTTTGACTAATGTTGACGAGGTCGGAATTTTACACTACGTCCCCGGCGTAGTTACCGATTCAGCCACTGTAGGGATCTTGCCCCATTCCCGGGCGCCCTCCACAATTAAGCTTCTATGACTAGCCTGCGCACACTTCGGGTGGCTCTGCCCGCTCTGCTCTTCACCATCGCTTGCGGCCCCTCGACGGATATCGTTGCCAACTATTCCTCGTCATCGTCCAAGCCCAAAGATGATGGCTCCGAGCAAGCCCATATGAACGAGCTGAAGGAAAAGCACGAGAAGGCCAACGCCCTGCGCCGGGGCGCTCAAGAACTCTTGCGAAATGGCAAAGGCCCCGAGTGCCTCACCCGCCTAAACTCCGCTGCCGGCATCGACCCAGACGGCGCGAAAGACAGCTACGTCGCGCGCATTCGCGGGCGCTGTTTGATGCTCGTCGGTAAGTGCGAAGAGGGCAAGACGGTTTTGGCCGGGTACTACAAGGGCCTTCCCGGCTCCGGAAAGCTCAAGGGCGAGCGGCTTGAAGCCAAGTTGAAGGCCACTGCCAACGATCTCTGCCCAAGCAACTCGGGGGATGCCAAAGAGCGCGTCACCCGGGCATCGGCTCAAATTGCCCGGGCCCTTGAGCGCAAAGATTTTGACGCCTGCGACAAGGAAGCGAGCCACCTCGTATCCTTGATTCCCGCCCTAGAACCGGTGCTCCGTAAGCCCGCCCGCCAAGCCCTCAAGGATGCGGCGGCGTGTTTGGCGAAGGGCAAAAAGTGCGATAAGGCGCGCACCTATTACCTGACAGCCTTCGCTGGCGAATATAAAGAAGAAAACGCCCAGAGCGATGTACCCGAAGATGCCCGCAAGGCATCGGAAAAGCGCATGCTCGAGGAGGGTGTTGGCAAGGCGCTTAGCGTCGCAGGTTGTAAGGCCGACCCAAAGAAGGCCGCCCCCAAGAACGCCGACCCAAAGAAGGCTGCCAGCAAGCCCACAAAGTAGGACCATCACGCGGGCCCATCACGTAGGCCCATCACGTCGGTCAATATGAGATCTGCGCTGAGCTTATCGATGGATGGGTCAGATCTCCCCCGGCCGGCGGCGGGTGACCGACGATTTGCTCTCGGCCCGGGCGCTGGGCTGGTAAAGTCGCCCCATGGCAAGCTTTTCTGCGGATACGCTCATCATCGGGGCCGGTGCGGCTGGGGCCGTTGTTGCCTCTCGCCTTACGGAAAACTCCGCCGCCCAGGTGGTACTGTTGGAGGCGGGGCCAGACTACGCCACCTTGGGGGAAGTTCCCGGGGACTTGCGGGATGGAACTCGCAACTCCCTGCTCCGCCATGACTGGGGCTATAAGCATAAGCCGAACGCCGGACCCGTCGTTTTCCCCTTGCCCCGCGGCCGGGTGGTGGGCGGAAGCTCCGCGGTCAACACTTGCATCGCCCTGAGGGGTGTACCCACTGATTACGCCGAATGGGCTGAGTTGGGCTTGCCCGAATGGACCTGGGAAAAGTGTTTCCCCGCATTCTTGGCGCTAGAGAGCGACCAGGATTTCGATAACGAGTGGCATAACCAAGACGGACCGATGCCCTTGCGCCGGCACACCCAAGAAGAACTTGTTCCCTGGCAGGCGGCCTTTATGGAAGCGTGCGCGGAGCTAGGCCTGCCGAAGTGCGACGATCACAACCACCCCGAAGCGGAGGGTTATGGCCCCCATGCCATGAATAAGATTGATGGTGTGCGCATGAGCGCCGCCCGCTGTTACCTGACATCTGAGGTACGCGCACGCCCAAACCTGCGGATTGCTGCCAATCGCACGGTATTGCGCATCTTGTTTGAAAACAAGCGGACCGTGGGCGTGGAAGTCCGCCACGGCACACAAGTGGAAGAGTGGCGAGCCAAGCGGGTTGTGCTGTGCGCCGGCGCCATCGCTACGCCAGGGGTACTCTTGCGATCGGGTATTGGTACCCGGGAGCAGATCGCCGCCATAGGTGTGGCTCAAGTGGTTGAAAACAAGGGCGTTGCCCAGCGGCTCCTTGACCACCCCGGTGCCGCATTCTTTCTGCGGCCCAGGCCCGGTTTGGCGGACGAGTCCCACCCCTTGATTCAAACTGCCCTTCGGCTTCGCTATGCTGGCGGAAGGCACCTAAATGACCTGCAAATTCAGGCAGGTTCCTTTGCCCACTTGCCCAATATCAAACTGAACCTTGTGGCCATGATGACGGCCATTGGAAAGCCCCACGGCCAGGGGAAAATCCGCTTCACTTCTGCAGATGTAGACAAGGCGCCAGTGATTGAGTCAGGCTTCTTTGAAAACGAGCGGGATTTGGACCAAGGCGTGGCGTCCTTGCAGCTTGCCTACGAATGTACCCAAACCAAGGCCATGCGGGACTTGGCTACGGTGGTCCTACCCAACGAATACTCTGTGCGGAACAAGCGACTCTTGCGCCAGTGGGTTCGGTATATGAACGATTCGGGTTACCACCCCTGCGGAACTGTTCCCATGGGCCGCCAGGAGGATGACTGGGCGGCGGTGGACCAATACGGTCAGGTGAAGGGCGTCGAAGGGCTTTTGGTGGCCGATGCCAGCATTATGCCTACGGTACCCACGGGCAATATTCACCTGCCAACGCTCATGATTGGCGAGCGCTTCGGGGCGTGGCTGCGGGATGGCGTATTGGACTAACGCCAACCGCTTGCAGGGAGCAGGCCGCTAGCCGATTTCCACCCGCTTCCACATCTCCATGCGCAGCTTCTGGCGCTTTGGGTCCGCTTTGGTAACAAGGTGGCAAGCCGCCCAGGCCGCCAAGAGTTCCCCCTCTTGCCCTAGGGTGGGCATCACCGTCTTACCCACCAAAAATGTGCGCGGAATGGGTCCTCGCACCGGTTCCCCAACCAAGCCGTGAAAAGGCCCCGGGGGAATATCGTATTGGGGAATCATGGGCTCCGGGTGCACGCTGCTTTGGCGAATGTACATGCGTTCCACGAGGTGACGGCTGCCCGATTGATAATCCCACAAGGGCAGACCGTCATGGGGGCTATCCACCACCACCAGATGCCGCTCCAGCCAAGGCAAAAACTCCTTGAGGCGGGCCAAAATGCGCTCGCGGGTTTCCGTAAGTGCAATTCGGGCGCCTACCGGCAGAAGCACCTCCGCCACCAGCAGGCCATGGGGCCCCGGCGGCGGGTTCTCGAAGGCTTTGAGCACGTTTTGCAAGTGGATAACTGGCAGGTGGTCGTCATCCAAACGGGCGGATTGCTCCGGGAACACGAAGGTTTCGGCGCCCATTGCATCAGGAATGCCTGAGCGGGTCACCACCAGCGACACAGCAAAACGCCGGGTAGCAGCGGCAACCCGGGGCCAGGACTTTTGGGCCTTGGAGTGAATGCCTTCGCCGCCTGCCAGTTCGGCCATTTCCCCACCGGTGCAATCGCTTAGCAAGTAACGGCAGCCTGTACGGGTGATATCGCCGTCGATGATCACGCCTGCCACGCCGTCTCGCTGTACCAGTACCCGCTCCGCCCGTTCTTCCAAGGCCACATTGCCGCCATGGGCCAGAATGCGGTCCACTAGAAACTGCACCAACTCGTCGTCGCCACCGCCCATGGACGCCACGCCGCGGGTCCAGGAACCATGCAGCCGGGCTAGGGCAAAGGCGGGCAGGGGCCTGGCGGAATCTGTGGCAAAGCGCGCAGTTTCCATCACCACTTTGCGGTAGAGGTGGCCCTCGGGAAAATCCACCAATGGGTCTGCGCCGGGTGTTTGAATATAGGGCAGTTGCTGAAAGACCTTCTTTGCTTTGCGCCGCTCCCAAAAACTTCCCGGGGGAACCACCACATCGTGGCTAAAGGCCAAGTCCGCGGCTTCATTTACCCGCGTCAGGTTGCCGTATAGTTCATCCACCGCGCCCCGAACTTCGGGAAACTCCCGCTCGATTTCCGCCGCCAGAAGCAGTTTGTCCGGAGGCAACTCAAAGCGCCTATCCGGAAACACCAGGGACATCATCGGGTCCAGGTCCACAGCCCGTCGGCGAAATGTCTGGCTTTGGGCAAGTTCCACAAGCACCCGCCGCAGGGCAGGGGAGCTAGCGCCCAACAGGGAAAAGCTCCGGCGCCGCAGGGCAAATTTGCGGTACGCGTAGGTGGCCGGGCGGGCGCCCTGACCCATGACCAGCACAGAAAAGTCTCGCCGCGCCAAAAGGGCTGCCGCTACAAGCGAGCCAATACCTCGCCCTAGGACAATAACGTCGTAAAAGCGCCCCGACATTTTTCATTCTGCCGGATCCGCCAGCCCGAATGCGCGGCTCTTACCCCGTACGCTCACCCGCCGACGACCGCCCTCACTTTGCGCATGGTGCAGGCTCACCCGGTCTTCGCTGATCCAGCGCAGCACCTCCACGAAGATGCGATGTTCCCACGCGAGGATGCGCTGCTGCAAGTCGTCTCGGGAGTCTGCGTCGAGTACAGGAACCACCGCTTGGGCAATCACTGGCCCCGTATCGGTACCGGCGTCCACGAAGTGCACCGTGCAGCCTGCCACGGCTGTTCCATAGTTGAAGGCTTGGCTCTGCCCGTCCACGCCCACAAAGGCGGGCAAGAGGGAGGGATGGATATTTACAACACGGTCCTTAAACGCATTGAGAAAAACCGGTGTCACTATCCGCATAAAGCCCGCTAGGACCACCCAATCGGCACCTGCTTCGCGCAGCGCCTTTACGAGCTGCCCGTCGTATTCGGTGCGGACTTTGTATTCCTTATGGCTAATGCAAGCCGTTGGAATTCCTGCTACCTTGGCCCTGTCCAATGCCTTGGCTTGGGGCTTATTGGTAAGCACCAGGCGGATTTCAGCATTGAGGCTGCCATCGGCTACTGCATCGATAATTGCCTGCAGGTTGCTGCCGGAGCCGGAGCAGAGCACCGCCAGTTTCAACGGGGCGCTCACGGTAAGTCTACCCAGCGGACGCGGCTTGCCTCGCCTTGGGCCAGCGGAGCGATTTCACCAAGTACAAAGGCCTTTTCGTCCATTTCATCTAGGGCCGCGAGGGCCTCGTCCGCCCGGGCTTGGGCCACCACCGCCACCAAGCCAATGCCCTGGTTGAAGGTGCGGTCCCTCTCGTGTTGTTCCACCGGACCGCCGGCGGCAATCAGGTCGAAAATGGCCGGTCGTTTCCAAGCCGAGCGCTTGAGAACCGCTTCGCTGGCGTCGGGCAACACCCGGGGTAGATTGCCATCGATGCCGCCACCGGTAATGTGGGACAAGGCGTGCAAGTCAGCGCCCAGGGTGGAGAGCAACTTGGCCACCTGGGGCGCGTAAATCCGGGTTGGCTCCAGCATGACTTCGCCAACGGGCCGGTCAAAACCCTCGGGGGTATGATCGAGGGCAAGCCCCATCACTTCCTGCACCACACGCCGGGCCAGGGAATAGCCATTGGAGTGCAGGCCCGAGGAGGGCAGGGCCAGGAGCACGTCCCCTTGGCGTACGTGCTTTGGATCCAATATGGCCGACTTTTCCGCCACGCCCACCGCGAAGCCCGCAAGGTCATATTCGCCATCGACATACATGCCGGGCAGCTCCGCCGTTTCCCCACCAAGCAGCGCGCATTCGGCCAACTTGCAACCGCCAGCGATGCCTTTGACCACCTGCTCCGCCACATCCACGCTCAGCTTGCCAGTTGCAAAATAGTCCAGGAAAAACAGTGGTTTGGCGCCGGTGGTGAGAATGTCGTTCACACACATGGCCACCAGGTCCTGCCCAATGGTGTCGTGCTTGTCCAAGGCGAAGGCCAGCTTGAGCTTTGTGCCCACCCCATCGGTTCCGCTCACCAACACCGGCTCCTTCATGCCCGTTGGCAATCCGCACAAGCCGGCGAACCCGCCAATGCCCGAGAGCACATGCGCGGTGCGGGTGGCTTTTGCCAGGGGTTTGATGCGCTCAACGAGGGAATCGCCGGCGTCAATATCCACGCCTGCGTCGCGATAGGTAATGGCCATGGGCCCGGGCTTAGCCCGAAGCGTCGGTGAATGCAGTGAAAAAAACACCGAATCTGGGGCCTGGGCGGCCAGCATTTGAGGAGGGGGATCTCCAAGGGGGTTGCACATAACTTTCTTGGGCCCCTTTTGACGATTCGAGCTACAACCAGGCCGAGGGCAAAGGCCCTTAAAGGAGATGAATGATGCGTGTTGGCTTTGTCGGATGGCGAGGAATGGTCGGCTCAGTGCTCATGGAGCGCATGGAGGCGGAAGGTGATTTTAAGGGCCTGGAGTCCGTTTTTTTCACTACCTCCCAAAAGGGCAAGCCCGCGCCTAAGCGAAGCTCTAAGCCCACCCTTGAAGACGCCTTCGATATCGCGGAGCTGGCCAAGCTGCAGGTGATCGTCACCTGCCAAGGCGGGGATTACACGAAGAAGGTTCATCCGGAGCTGCGCAAGGCCGGTTGGCAAGGGATTTGGATTGATGCGGCTTCCGCGTTGCGCATGGCGGATCACGCCATGATCGCCCTCGATCCCCTCAATGGCGACGCCCTTCGGGAAGGCCTGCGCTCGGGCGTGAAGGACTTCATCGGTGGCAACTGCACCGTTTCCCTGATGCTCATGGGCCTCGCGGGGCTCTATGCCCAAGGTTGGGTGGAGTGGATTAGCTCCATGACCTACCAATCCGCTTCTGGTGCGGGCGCCAAGAATCTGCGGGAGCTGGTGAGCCAAATGGATCATCTCTGTGAGAGCGCCCGGGCCCAGTTGGATAACCCCCAGGCTGCGGCACTGGAGCTGGACCGGGCAATCACCGAAGGCTTGGCTCATCCGGATCATCCCACCGCCCACTTTGGGACTCCCTTGGCAGCAAGTTTGATTCCTTGGATCGATCGCGCCATGCCCGGCGGCGAAACCCGCGAGGAGTGGAAGGCCCACGTGGAAAGCAATAAGATCCTCGGCCTCTCCCCTGAGGTGCCAGTGGATGGCGTATGTGTAAGGGTGGGCGCCATGCGCTGTCATAGCCAGGCGCTCACGGTGAAGCTGCGCAAGGATGTTCCCTTGGACGAGATCGAAGACGCCATCGCCAAGGCCCATGCGTGGGTACAGGTTGTTCCCAATGACAAGCAGGCAACACTCGTGGGCCTGTCCCCGGCGAAGGTGTCCGGCACCTTGGATGTTCCCGTGGGCCGTTTGCGGAAGATGCGCATGGGGCCCGACTTCTTGGCGGCATTTACGGTGGGTGACCAGCTGCTCTGGGGAGCGGCAGAGCCCCTGCGTCGCATGTTGGACATCGTTCGGAGCGAACAAGCCAATAGCGGCGCGTGAGGGCCCGCTTTTCTTCACCCCTTCGTTCCCAACGCTCGGCCCTGTTCCTTGGGGCCGGGCTCGCTGTTTTTTTCCCGTGGAGTAGCGGCTGTGCACAGGGTTCCAAGCCGGCTGCGCAGTCTGCAACCGCCCGCCGGCCATCCGTTTCCTCCCAGCCCCAAAGCTCTAATTCGGCCGGCGTTGGGGCGAAGGGTGGGGAGGGAGCAGCCGGTGGGTTGGACAGGCGCCCCCCCCGCAAAA
>WURV02225491.1:0-24861 GCA_011762755.2 Epimenia babai | reverse complement strand
AGTTAGTCAACAAGGTGTTACCTTTGTATTTTCGTATTTACGACATGGCTAACACGGCAACCCACACCTCTATGGTAGGTATTATAGTACTACTAGCACTGAGGGGTGCCAAGCCATTCGTCTATGGAGATGTATATTTAATGATTTTGAAGTAAGCGCAGAATTTGTTTGTGACAGGTTGCATACGGACAGACTGGACTTGATCGCAATTAATGAAGATCTCGTTTCCGAGGCCAAGTTTTATGCCAGCGATGCATGAATATTGAACGTCTCTTTAACCCTTACCACACTGACATCTGTACATGACATTAGTATAGCAATACAATTCTATGACAACAGATTGCTGAGGGTTAATTTGTTGTCTGTTGACAGTAACTATCAACCGACACGGAACTGTGCCCTTTATGGACTGGGATGAGGAATAGCAGTCGGTGTAACGTGGAAGAGCAAATTGAATTAATATTTTATTGCTCATGTACTAATACATCAAACACATCTTACATTAATAAAAGCTGTGAATAGCTTACAGTTTTGCCTGTAAATAAGTCTAATGTATATTCATGAGGTGTCATACTATTGCAAGTGGAACAGCTTGTGTATGATGTAGCCTACAGTATTACTATCTATAATGGCAGTTAGGCCTACTAGAGAATTCAAATACAAATTTTAGGATGATTCTAGTCTACTACGCGATGTAACACGAGTTTTTCTCTCTTCAAGTCCACTGTAAATGCCGACCTTCTCTGAAAAGCATTCAGTGACAGTTAGTTCTATGATGATTTTAGTCTACTGCGCACACCTTAGTATTTTTAGGCTAGTATATCTTCTAGGTAGAAGAGATTAATCATAAATTTCACCATTTCATGCCAATTATGCAACTTTTTACTTGTTACATGCCATTATATTTTCTATTCATTTTGTTTGTGTATACCATGTATTACAATTGTAAAGTGTCGGTGATAACTAGTTAGTTTTAAAGAGTCACTATAAATACAATAATAGTAATAACAATACCTTGAGTATCATTAACAAGTTTAACAAGATCCGGTCTTAAATAATCCCGGGATCTCATGGAGTCTCGGATTTTAAACTTGAACGCGGATTACGGTCTCTCTAAAATATTAACACGAGGAGGTTGGCGGGAGAGATGCATGGTATTAGAGCACAAGGGATGCTTAAATTAAAAGTACTTACAATCGTATGAGCGCAGCTTAACATATATGTTTTATATCATTTTCTCTGTGGCACAGTGGCAGTCAGTAAAATGTCGAAATTATGCCGGCCATTTTAAAGTTTCCAAAATCGAGAAACGTATAAAAATGATACGGTTCGAGCAAATGGCTTTAATTTTTAATCATGACACGGCCGAGTGTTAACAGCTAACCTCAAAATTGATTTAGTTTTTAAGCCACCAATAGGTATTCTAGTACATAATTTTAATTTACTTAGTTAATGTTTTGTAGGTCGTAACATTTTGTTAAGTGTCGTCGACATCATCTTGTCATTATTGACCGAGGGATAATTTGGGTCTATAAATAAAGTTTTATTATTATCATCATCGTCGTCGCCGTCGTCGTCATCATCATAGTTATTTTTGGGAAGATTGGAAGTATTTTTGCAAAGTCTTGCCAAGTCATTCGTCAGTATGTTTCCGGTTAAAAAATACTCTATGTGGCTACTGATCCTGTGATCCTGGGAACATTTTACTTTAAGATCAAGATATCAATATTGATATTTCAAAAGACGTAGCGTATCACTAAAATGTATTTTATAATACCATATGACTATGTACAATACCACTAAGCCTACATGTGATGTAAGTTCTGCCTTTTGAAACTTGTATTCGTATTCGTTTTACTGAAAAAATTATTATTCTCCTCCGCGAATAGCCACTAATAGTCTACTACCACCGTCATCAATAGAGTGGGTCCAGCTTATTATCATACCAGGGACTTTGTGAGAATGTGATATAGCTAGCTATTTTGTGCTAGACCTAATTTTGTGCATTTATAACACAGTGTATGACGTCTAGTACCATACATGTAAAATAAAACACTTTTATTAATTGATAAATCGAGTTATTCATTTGTTTTAACAATGAAATATTTATTTATTGAATAATGGTTAATCGCCGTAACAGCTTACAACTGTCAAATTAACGTCAATGAAAGCGGCCATTGTCTGTTAAAACGAGGCATTGTATATAGCAAATTTAGCAATTCGATCAGTAAAATAAATGTCACCGATATCGTCACATTGAATACTTAGTGGGACCCACTGTATTACCACTCATCGTTACAATATTATCATAACTAAGCGCATCAAAAGCTCATGAAACCAAGTGACGTGTTTGTTAATATTATTATTATTTGTTGAGTCAATATGACTTGACAGCCCGACAAGGAAAACTTACTGGCGTTACCTGGCGTTTACCTGTATTTTGCTCATTAGGGTATTCTAAAATTAGGCCATCTTATTATAATTAGCCAATAATGAATATTAACCGCAATGGTCTATTAAATGACACGTAATTGTATGAAAAAACTGAATTGACTGATGGCTGCTCAACAAATAAGGTGCGTCACAGTTATGATCATGCTTTTTAAAAAAAGTTTAAAGTGTATTTTGCCGCTACGCCTACAGCATGTTGCGAGTTGCTTGATGCGAATTGTAATATCAGTATGTGGTTACTAACTTCAAATTTGATTTTTCAATCTCATTTCCATTAATAAACTGAATGTCTAAAATGAATGAATGAAAATAGATGAATGTCTTTTTGGTCATTATGATCCATAAAATAGACGAAGTGATCAAGTGCACTCCACCTTAGGGTAGGAAATAGCGCTTTCCACTAAGGTCCTCGAGTGTCATGGCGGAACATCGGCGTGCAGACTAGTTCACTGCTAAATAAAATCTGATAAAATAAGTACTAATATTTAATTCATCAAAGATGTCATTTATGGCACTTGGATTCTAACAAAATGTATGCATTCCACTTCCAGTCGCACAGCGGCACCCCACATAAAAGGTTTCCCAGCATGTTGCGTCGTATCTAAGACAGCGGATACATGCAACAATGAGGATGTACTGTACAACTTAGTAGTTCCTGCTGATGGACAGATGAACAGAGTTAAGAGCGCTGATCGCATCGTAAATGTTATCCCACCCAACAAGTAAGTGTCTCGCATTACTTGATGTTATCGATGTTTGCGTATTTGGGAGATAATATTTTTCAGCTAGATAGCGCCAGTGGTTAGAGGCGTTGCCTTTCATGCGAGAGGTTACGAGTTAGAACCGGCACAAACCAGGGATTTTTTCCCCGCGCCTTCCACAATAGGAAATGAGCAAAATTTTTGTGCTTGAATATCGAGAAAGATTTGTCATGAAATGGTTTATAAAAATATATTAGGGTTGTAACAGGGCAATGTACGTACGACTGACATTTAATTATAAAGTAGCACCTAAACCTCGCCTTTTCCTTTTTTTAGATTATCTACGATGATGTTATATTTGTATGTGGGAGGGCCAATTTAGTAAGCACGTAGTTTAGTAGCTGTAATAGGCATTGCGTACTTTAATGTGATAGAAAATGGAGTAACAGTAAGCCATGAAAGAGAATCTTAAAATGACTATTATCAACACTATTTCTATTGTCAATAATTACTGTACCTGCAAAACTCCACCCGTATCCATAAAATTCGCTCTATAAAACAGATTCTGCATCATTTTTTAATCAGTTGCTGTAATTGCTCTATTGCTTCAGTGAGCCATTTATCTCCCCCCCCCCCCCCACCAGATTTCTGGAATATACCGATCTCTTTAAATTTGCCCTCAATTGCTACATTCATTTGTATGTTAGAGCCTTTGTAAGTTTGTTGTGCAATAATTAATAGAGATTTCATTGCACCTTTGCGTCGTAGCTGACTTTCTGTAATGAATGTTTCCCCCAGGGTATATAATTTTTCATCCATTCATGAACTGGATGCGTTTCGTCTGGAGATCCTCAAGCGTCCGTCAGTCATCCACTTCACAGTCACCTACACTGGATGTCCACTGATGCAAAGTTTGCACAGAGACTTTACCTGTGGAGTGATACAAGATACTGGTAGGTTGCAGTCCATTTGCAGATATATTTTTTGGTGGTTTTCGAAACACTAATGGCCGTTTTTTGACCATCATTTCTTGATACTCAGGGGCAGATAAGCCCTGCTCAGGAATTCATTGCTTCTGTCTGTTTAGCAATGTCTTTGTTCGATCCCCTCAGGTGAATCAGCTATTAGTTATATTATCATTTCTATATTATCCACCTAATTTCTTTAACTTGTACGGTATCTCACTATACAATAAGATGAGCATTAGATTAAGATGATAGGGGAGACAATTGCACAGTCCCACTTCATTGTGTCTTTTACAACTAAAACTTTCACTTTCAAACACGCTTTTGACAATGAGTGGAATATTGTAGTTCTAGGCATCTTACTAATGACCATCCGTGGTACAGAGTATGAACAACATCATCTACTATTTAACTACATTGTAACTACGTTATAGACCGACTCGCACATTTAACTCCCTTTTCAGGTCTTTCTATTGAAGATAGATGCGCTGCATTCTTGTTATTTTGATGTTGACCTGCATTTCATTTTTTCTATGTTAATTCAATTGATGATGGTTCATCCTGCGACTCCTGTGAGTTTTTGTGTTTCTATAATTTATGATCACACACATTATTATAATTTTTGCTATTCTCAGCGAGTTTTTCTGTGAATTCATGTTTCCAGAGAACTGGTTACTTTTAATACACCAGCTCCATCCCAAGATACTCGGGCGTATCCAGATGGGTTTCGACCACGCATCTAATCTTCTCGCCGCGGACCGACCGTTCTTCCTTCTTGTGAGCTCATTCATCTCATCCCCAATAAATAGCAGTAATGTTGATAGTCCAGAAGTCAATGATAATCTGGTAGTCAATGATAATCCAGTAGTCAATGATAATCCGGTAGTCAATCATAATCTGGTAGTCAATGATAATCCGGTAGTCAATGATAATCCGGTAGACAATGATAATCCGGTAGACAATGATAATCCGGTAGTCAATGATAATCCGGTAGTACAATGATAATCTGGTAGACAATGATAATCCGGTAGACAATGATAATCCGGTAGTCAATGATAATCTGGTAGTCAATCATAATCCGGTAGTCAATGATAATGCAGTAGTCAATGATAATCCGGTAGACAATGATAATCCAGTAGTCAATGATAATCCGGTAGTCAATCATAATCTGGTAGTCAATGATAATCCGGTAGTACAATGATAATCCGGTAGACAATGATAATCCAGTCGTCAATGATAATCCGGTAGTCAATCATAATCTGCTAGTCAATGATAATCCGGTAGTACAATGATAATCCGGTAGTACAATGATAATCTGGTAGTACAATGATAATCCGGTAGTGCAATGATAATCCGGTAGTGCAATGATAATGCGGTAGTACAATGATAATCCGGTAGTGCAATGATAATCCGGTAGTACAATGATAATCCGGTAGTACAATGATAATCCGGTAGTACAATGATAATCCGGTAGTACAATGATAATCCAGTAGTACAATGATAATCCGGTAGTACAATGATAATCCGGTAGTAATTAATTAACAGAAATGGAAATTGGCGGGTGCTGTATTTTATTAATACTGTCACGTACTGCGTAAAGAGTGGCAAGGAATTTGTTTTGAAATGGTATCGGTCAGTGAAATAAGGATTGATGATGAATTTTGAAACTTGGTGGAAATTAATAGTCATGAGTATTTATCCTGTTTTAGCATTACCAAACTGTCATGCTTTAAAGATGAATCTTCTCCGCTACTGTAACTTGTTGCTGTTTTTGTTGCAGTTTAATTTCAACGACGCTTTGACACGACACTTTGCCAACATTATTATGTGGTATGAATCGGCATCCGAATATCGGCACGTCAAAGTTCGCATCGAGGGGGCTGAACTAGTTATCAGCCACGGAAGCATGGGTGCTCTGGCCGTAAGTGTCTTTTTAAATTCTTGCATTTAGTTATATCAAAAGCATTAGTCCCACATTCCTTGGCACACATCTTAAGTATGGACACTTATATACAAACATGCATGTACACACACCTAAAGATACACGTGTACAGACATTTATCCAATCTGCATGTACAGACTCACATCCATCCACCTGTACAACCACACATCTATCCCACTGTACAGCCACACATTCATCCACCTGTACATACATCCATCCACCTGTACAGTCACACATCTATCCACCTGTACAGACACACATTCATCCGCCTGTACAGACACACATCTATCCACCTGTACAGACACACATCTATCCACCTGTACAGAGATACATCCATCCACCCGTACAGACACACATTCATCCACCTGTACAGACACACATCTATCCACCTGTACAGACACACATTCATCCACCTGTACAGACACACATCTATCCACCTGTACAGACACACATCCATCCACCTGTACAGCCACACATTCATCCACCTGTACAGACATACATCCATCCACCTGTACAGACACACATCTATCCATCTGTAGACACACAGGGATCCACCTGTAGACACACATCCATCC
The DNA here is from genome assembly GCA_011762755.2 of Epimenia babai. Classification (NCBI taxonomy): domain Eukaryota; kingdom Metazoa; phylum Mollusca; class Solenogastres; order Cavibelonia; family Epimeniidae; genus Epimenia; species Epimenia babai. The sequence goes on along the minus strand of WURV02225491.1, from coordinate 18,227 downwards.
ACCTGTACAGCCACACATTCATCCACCTGACAGACACACGTTCATCCACCTGTACAGCCACACATTCATCCACCCGTACAGCGACACATCCATCCACCTGTACAGACACACATTCATGCACCCTTACAGACACACATTCATGCACCCTTACAGACACACGTTCATCCACTTTTACAGACACACGTTCATCCACCTGTATAGACACACATCCATCCACCTTTACAGACACACGTTCATCCACCTTCACAGACACACGTTTATCCACCTGTACAGACACACATTCATTCACCTGTACAGACACACATTCATTCACCTGTACAGACACACATTCATTCACCTGTACAGACACACATCCATCCACCTGTACTGACACACATTCATCCACCCGTACAGCGACACATCCATCCACCTGTACAGACATACATTCATGCACCCTTACAGACACACGTTCATCCACCTGTATAGACACGCATTCATTCACCTGTATAGACACACATTCATTCACCTGTACAGACACACATTCATCCACCTGTACTGACACACATTCATCCACCTGATAGACACGCGTTCATCCACCTGTTTAGACACGCATTCCTTCACCTGTTTAGACATGCATTCCTTCACCTGTACTGACGCACATTCATCCACCTGATAGACACGCGTTTATCCACCTGTATAGACACGCATTCATTCACCTGTATAGACACGCATTCATTCACCTGTACAGACACACATTCATCCACCTGTACTGACGCACATTCATCCACCTGTACTGACACTGTTTTGAATGTAGTTCAAAATGCTGCTTGTTACTATTTAATTGGTAGGTCCGCTGGCCATGGTTTCAGTTAAAAATCTTTCCTCAATAACCAGTTGTTGTAGAGCTATGCCATTCGTCACATGTTCTCTTAGAGTAGGAAAAAAATTTTCTCGATTAACATAAATTTTCGAAATTCTTTTCATGCTCCAGAAGAGGGCTTTTATCCTATTTGGCCTAATGTTTTAGTATCTGAATGAGTGTTTCGAGGCCTGTTGGGTCTGTTGTTTGAATATCCAAATGAGTGTTTTGAGGCCCGTTGGGTCTGTTGTTTAAATATCCGATTGAGTGTTTTGAGACCTGTTTTTACCTCTTGCTTTGGGGCCCATATGGGGTCTTGTTTTAATAACCAAGTGTTTAGCTGCTTCTTTTGAAGACCTTTTGTTTCTACTTAATTTTTCAGTCTTTGTGGGTTTTTTATTTATTTTGCGACAGTTGTTTTTCAAGTTTTCAATTATATTCACGCATCTCAAGTGCTTCTTTCTTTGTTTTTTGTTTTTCTTGTTCACTTTTTTCGTATAGTCAGGTTCAGGTGAGTATATTGAGGCCTCTTTGGCCCCTTGTGTAAGGGAAGTAATGGATATTGCGGCAGTAGTGAGTGATAGGAGGATTTATACCTGCTACAATGACTAAATGCAAATATTGATTTCTGTTGAGTTTTTGTTTGCAGCCATCATTGCACGGATTCTAGAACTACTTCGACTCAAAATCATTAAAAACTAATCTTAACATATGTACTCCATGCTATTGTTAAATGTTTTACAGGGGGGTGTCACGAATGAACTGACCTTCAACTTCGAAGATTTGTCTATGCATGATTTTGCTGTCCGTCGGCCGGGTGATGCAGTCAAAGTCATCGGAGCTACATCAAAGTCGCAAAACGCTGATCAAAGTGAGATACTTAACGATTCCCAGCAATTCGCAGTCGTCGAGTTACTCAAGGATTTTCTTCTGTCCTGCTACTTGTTTATCTTTTGTCATCTCTATGAGCGTCGCATTGGCACGCGGGGCAACCCCGTTGTCCGGCCGATCATTGGTCTTTTACACAGCTGCCTGTGTGCTAAACATGACGGGTGGATTGGTGTCAGTTGTAATAGTGAGGTAAACACAGCGGAACACCAATGAGTCCAAACAGACAGTTGACCCTTGTCCATTCGTGCTAGTCTTTCCTAACGCCACCAAGTCTGTGATAGCTGAGATAATTCACATTGAGATGATGAGATACCAAAGAGATAAGTGCCATGGCGACAATACAGATAGCATCCCCAATACAGCCATGAAAAAGGGAGGATCCCTTACATAACAAGCACACTGTAAATTAAAAGGGCCACCCAGACCTCCAGAGAAGCCTTAAGGCACATATCGCGCCTGTTACAAGTTGTTGGTTGTTTGTGGCACCACAGGTAAATATGACGTGGGAAAGTAAAAATGCAGTAGCTTGCTGATGCTTTTTACTGGTAAGTTGGTGCCAGTGGTGCTGGAAGCGCCGCCTTTCATGCGAGAGGTTGCTAGTTCAGACCAGCACAAACCAGGGATTTTTTCCTGCGCCTTCCACGACAGGAAATGTACTAGATTTTCGTGCACGAATATTGAAAGATTTGTAGTTCATTATGAAAAATATCTTAGGGCAATGTTGTACGTGCGACTGACATTTAATTATAAAGTAGCACCAAAATCTCGCCTGTTCCCTTTTTACTACGCTGCTTTTCCTGATAACTTGTCATAAACCTATCACTTAATGCGCTCCATAAAGCAGTTTAAAAATAAAGCGATGTCATGGCTTACCATTATTCCGTGACCTTTAAATGCATTCAAGTCTCTCAAATAGTTGTTTGTGCACGATTTCCAGACAATCTACAGCGGCAACTACCTGGCTGGGAATTTTCCCTCGACCCGAATAACGCACTGAATACAGCAATAAGGTCACGGTACAGTTACGCCTCGGCGAGTCGTATGATCACAAAAATGATGGCCGTACCGAGCAGCATTGAGGAGGAAAGTTCCATTTGAGTACGACATCACAGGTGTTGAACCTGTTTGTGTGTATGATATATACATCACCGTCTTAATTTAAGCGGCGGTGAAGTGACATTTTGGGGGTTGATTCATTGCAAAAAGTAACGATATCATCGTCGGTATTACAATTGTGTTAGAATTAGTTAGCTAAACATGGCTGGCATTACATAAGTTTGGTATGGTTAACGAGTTTAGATTTTATGTTAAATGTCACAGCGAGTTATCGCGAATTGGTGCATTTGTTCGGTTAATATTGCATTTGCGCTCTATGATATATCGATACAATTTCATATTGATCCATCTGACGCATATCGCCTGTCCATTTACACTCTCAGACAGACGTTCGACGTTAAGATAACCATTTTAAATCACAACCAACACGGTGCAGACGAAAAAAATATGAATTTTTTAGATAAATATCACGACACTTTAGGACAACTTATTCCTATCAGTTAAAGTTGCCGCGGCTATTCCAATGCCAGAGTTATCATTGGTCAAAGTTGCATCGTCGATTGATGCAATAGAACCCGCTCTATTCCTTCGATTTGAGCAACATCCCAGATTCGACCGTTGATGTCACGATCATACGGATCTGTCAATGCAATATTGCATTGTAAAGTGTAAACGCACTATTACAGTGTCAACCGTATATATTCCAATATCATCCGGTAATATTGCCGTTTATCGACAAGAATTATTTCCGGAACCAGAAATTTAATAGATGCATTTAGAATATAAGTTCGCAATTATATATAAAAAATTCTGCTTTTTATTTGAGGGAGGGAATATGGTCTAAATATTAAAATTGAAGTGTATTATATTTGTCATGTAATTCTCGCTTCTAATCGGTAGAATATGAGGCTGAAGCTAAACCAATATTGTCTACTGGATATCATGGTTATATGCAACATCAATTCAATTTTCACACCATGCAAATGGCTACCACCCACCTGTACCCTAAATGTAACGTAGAAAATGCCACTTGTTGCTGCTACACAACAATGACCCATGCCTTGCATACCAACTAACAACACAGTTGTGTATACTAATACAGGTCTGTAAAGCTAATGTAAAAGTAACTAACTCTGTCGTATTTAAGTATAGTTACACTTCTACCAATTTCTTTGCTAAAATGGAAACTTTGTTATAGATTTATACCAGCATTTGTTGAAATTGTCTTAAGAGTCATTCTACGCAACATGATATCGTCCATTTTTTAACGCTTATAATGATTGGATTATTACATTGCATGACGCTCGATAATTTTACACCGCATGGTAGAACCCTCTTGATGTTGGAAAGAAATGCACAGAAAAAATCCCTCTTGATGTTATAATGTTTGATACAATAACATCTGATATGATGTTTTTTACCGTCCTTAATTATTACTCAGACATTTTACATACGGTTTCTTCACTGCAGTTAATAATTCTGTGTGCTTAATATGCTTTTAGTCGACGTCCAACGCAGTAAGATAGTTTTTTACTGCGATTAGTTCGATAATTTCATTCATAATTTTTAATTTGTCGCTTGTATTTTATTTAGATATAAATGCATCAGCGGCTGTTTGCTAAATCTCCCAAAGAGACTCGTAAAACCCTTTTTGCTGGCTGATAAACTGAAAACTTTATTAAAGTGCTGAATAAATTTTGCTTGCAGTTGTTCCAATGTTATGTTAGATGTTGGCTATCAAGTCAATATACTTAATAAAATATTAAATGGCCTTCAGTAGATCAAATGTTCAATAAGAGCTCTGTTCCATTCTTTTGTTGGATATCAAGTATACTTGATAAAATATTTAATAATAACCTAATAAGGTTTTCAGATGTGAAAGAGCAGTGTTCTATTCTTATAAGCACTGACACTTCTTAAAATAAATAACATCATTGCAAAGCCATTGTTAGCAGACGAATGAACAGTTACTAAATCTACAAAATAGGTTGTGTCCCTTGTTTCAATTTCAAGAGGTTTTTTCCAAAATGATGTTGAATTTTCAACAATTTTATCACTGCATGAATTTAGACCCTTTGTGTGTTAGTAGAGACTGGTCCAAAGGGTCAAAATGAATTACCACACAGGTTACATGTTCGTGTATAAAAATAGGACTGTATGCACTGAGTTGGATGTTCTGTATATAAATATGTATATACATTTTGTATATTAAACACTGACCAAGGGTAGACATTGTGGTTTAATAGTAACTTGAGAACTATACAGAAAATAATTGCCGATTGCTGTTTCAAATATCACCATGTATATAGCTGGCACGATAAGACGCAATGTGCTTGTATTGCGTTTGATGCCAAAATACGTTAAGATGGCTCATTTGAGGGCTGTTTGGAGCCTATTTGAGGCAAATGTTTTATATGTGTTGCTGTGCAGTTTAAATAATATATATTACCTTTGTATTTATATTACAGACTGCTGGAAAGGCGAAAGTGTTGTGTACAGTTTTGATCTCCAGTGTTTTATCCCATTCAATATGCAATATTTTTTATTCCTTTTTACCCATGGCCCTGCAGCGGAATGTGCCTGTGGAATATACCTGTTTTATGTCCGTATTGAATGTGCATGTTTTATTTACATGTGGAATGTGCATGTTGGATATACATGTGGAATTTATATGTTTGATGTATATGTATGTGGAATATACATCTTTGATGTACATGTGGAATATGAATGTTTGATGTACGTGTGGAATATACATGTTTGGTGTACGTGTAGAATGTGCATATTAGATATATACGTAGATTGTGCAGGTTGAATATATGTTTAGAATGTACGTTTGATGTACGTGTGGAATATATCTTAGATATATGCGTAGAATTTGCGTTTCATATACCTGTGTAATATACCTTTTGATGTACTTGTAGAAATGCATGTTTGATGTATGTGTGGAGTATACATGTTTGGTGTATGTATAGAATGTGCATATTTTTATGTGCAAATTAGATATATGTGTAGAATATAGGAATGATGTATGTATGGAATATACATGTTTTTGATGTATGTATATATACATACGTGTATCCGATGTGCGTGTGGAATGTGGAATATGCAAGTATGGATATACATGTATTGATGTGAGTGTTGAATGTGCATGTTTGATATGTGTATATATGAATGCACATTTGATAATTGATGTACACGTGCATGAGTAATATGTGTATGTGTGCCATGTGTAGTACATGATGCATGCCTGGCTCCACCCTGAATACCTATATACACCCTATGTACATTTGATGCATTTTTACAGTACCATTATGGTACCACAATGCCACATGACGGACCGAAAAATCTATATTGAATGCATATCACTTAATATCGTTTTTATACAATTTTTAATAAGTATATTTTGTGTAAGAATATAATCCATTGAATCTAGTGCCTTATGAAAGTTTGACGTGATTTATTCAAGTGTAGATGTAAGTGTTTAATATATTTCCCATTAGGTTCATATAATGTAGGGGGATTTTCGCCGATTTTCGATATTTTCACTCAGGATTATTCTCGCCAATGCTGCTTTGAGAAAAATATTAAGGAAGATTTGTATACCAAGCTTTAAAGTATTTTTTCACTGATCATGTAATGTAACAGTACTCTAAAGAGCGTTGTTTTTGGAGTATGATAGAGACACAATGGATAACAATAGCCACAAATACAGTCATCATTAAAGATGCTTAATTTTGCTTATGGCGAAAATTACTCCGGGTGAAATTTCCCCCTACAGTAATTTCCATTTTACTGTCATAGCTTATGTACATATACATACCATTTCTACTGCATGTATGACGCCAACACATGGATCGCAAAGTTATTATGGGAAATTCTTCCTGAATATCATGTAGATTTCAATTAGAAATTAGTATTGTTAGTAACTTCACTGTAGGTTATAAATCCAGCAGAGGGTTTAACTATTACTTGAAACCTGGTGACTACGTATCATATTACTATATACTGACAGACAGAATGATAAGAATTAAAGGACGCGGTGTTGTCCAGATGGGCTGTGAGTGGTGTTTATACAGTGTTGCTCTTTTATCAAATTTATCCGTATATTGATTATATCTAATTGTAGTTTGCTTTATGTATTACTATTAGTTTTTTCCAATGAAAATAACATCCCATGACATTTATCTATACACGGTCCATTTATTTACAGAGCAATATCAGTATAATGTTTAGGGATTTAGATAACTTCATATCGGTGGAAATCAACTCTTAAATGTCGAAAAAATTTGTTATGGTGTAGAAAATTTATCTGTCAAAGAAGAGACGAATTGTACATGTGGAGAAATGGGTACTGTTGAATCATTCTAGGTTAGGATTCTAACTCAACAAAATTAATGAGTGATTTGTTGTAGATGTGAAAATGTTTTTAATATATGGTCATTTCACACAACAAATTGTGATATGCCAGCATCAAAAAGTAGTTAGTGATATTCTTACTGAACTGGAGAGGGAGGCACAGAAAAAACCCCATACTTCTGATGGGACTCGAACCCAAGACCTCCAGACGACCGGTATGTGATAGCTCATCCATGGACCGTGTCATGGATCAATCTATACATGGTTTAAAAATGAATTTCTTCTCATATGCCTGTAAATTAGATTTATAAGCCCACACTTCACCAGTCTCTTCAGCGCCAGTAGTGGCATGGTCAAAACTGCAACTTTACATGCGAGAAATGGCGAATTCGTATCAACTCATGCCACAGATTTTTTTCCTGCACCTACTACTACAGGAAACGAGCGAAAACTCCATACTTGAATATTATGAAAGATTCGTATAAAAGAGGGTCATTGTACAATTAGTAGGGTCATTGTAAAATTAGTAGGGTCATTGTAAAATTAGTAGGGTCATTGTAAAATGAGTAGGGTCATTGTAAAATGAATAGGGTCATTATAAAATTTGTTAAGGATATAGTGCGACAGATTTTAACTATCATTACTAGAGTAGCCTTAATATATCGACTTTTCTCTCTTTTTCTCCTATTAAATGTGTGTTCAATCAGATGCATTTTGCCTGGATAGTGAAAAACGGTCTTTCTATTCATTTGATCCATTTATAACTTGTTATTCTCTCGATCTCTATCTCCAGCAACTTTATACGTCATAGTGTTTTTAACGTGTTTATTAATTATTAGTTTAATTTTTAGTTGTAACGCAATCGAGCCATTTTATACATTTAAACAATTCTATATTTTTTCTATCGTTATATCAACTTTAGATGCTTCCTACTATAGACATTGAATGACAATCATGACAATCATGCTGCATTATGTATAAAACTCCTTCCGTAGGATATCGTTCGTCTTTTATATAACGTTAGGTGACAGGTAGAAATTACCGTATTCCTTGTTAGGACGTACTGCACCAATGTCAATATGTACATTGCTACGGGGAATGCTACATGAAAGGAGTGAGGCTATAATTGTTGCCCATCCTGTCATGAATACTTACAGGGCTGTAGTCATCCAAGAACTTTGTTACAATTGTTCATCTCTCACTTGTCTTCGTCTGAGAAAATATGACCATTCTATGATAAGGTGTCATAGTACGACAATAACATCGTGAGATGGTTGTGTGTCAAGACACGGGTCACAGTTTAACTCTTAGCTTTGTACAATGCTGCTGACTGTTCTGTCTTCCTCTGTCCCAATATCTTTCTCCATAGTAAACTACACAACTATTTAAACATTCCATATACAATCAACTCTGCATGTATTACATAAGTGTCGAAAACAAACGCCAACATGATTCCATCTCATACTTTATGCTGTTATATATATCGTCGCAAATAAACTTTTGATTGTACATGTTTTTAATACGCAGGTTGCCAAACGTTTGGCTCCGTAACTGTCTTCAGCAAGATGATTGTATATAATACTGATTCTATAACATTATTTTATTATTAAGATTACATTAAGATTTATTTTCCTTTGTAATGACACAACACAACTTGCTTCATAACGGGCCTCTCTATGATGTGTGCTTATTTCCTGTACTACAGCATTGAAGATATTTATTCCATGTAAACGTGAACCCTGCTACAGATCTGGGCATGCACTTTTTAACACATTGTCTAGTGTTATTTGTTACATAAATGCCTATTATGATAAATAATTATTTTAAATATACAAATTACTATCTCCGCATACCGTTTCAAATGTATAGTTTTATATCAATAGCTGTACAATGAATAAATCATTAGGTAAACATATATGACTTCGTTGTCTGTTGATACAGATGTCATCCCAATACGCATATCTAAACTGGATCATCATGATGTTTCACTATAAATTATTAGCGATATGAATGTAAAGAGTGGTGCAGTTATTTGTTGGAACTATGTAGTTGTGTCTAAAAATAGCTCCGCTAACAAGACAAGTTATGCTAATGTTCAAGAGATTTCCAGAACATTCCGGCACTGCTATGTTTTTGTATAAAAGCAGCTGCAGTTGGCATTATCGTCGTTAACTTGTAACACTATTTAGCTGTCGCTGAATTATTTAATAGTAATTGTACTATTACATTACCATTAATTTTGCTGCTCGGTGTGTGAATATAAGTTGTTACTTAAAGAATGCTGAATTATTAATTCTTTCCAATAACATTAACGAGTATAGCAGATCATCTATTGACTGATCGTATATCATGCAGGTACATAGTTCCATTTAAGAATATTTGCAAACAGACTAACAGTTAGTTAGGTAATATGTAGGCCATACTTGACCCTTTACCAAGCTAGTTATGTGAACAGAAAGAATTAACATAACTTATTGTGGTGGGCAAAACACCAGCGTAATGAAACACCCCCCACCCCTCGAGTCTGGAAAGACAGTTGACCTTCGTCCATTCGCCCCGAATAGTTTCAAACTCCAAAAGATAGCCTATATATGTATGTCTCACACTCGGCTAAATCTGTGGTAGGTGATGTGTATTTACAATGAGATGATGAAATAGCGATGAGGTGGGAGCCGTAGAGACTATCCAGGAAGGATCTGAGGCACAGCCATGCCAGAGAAAAAAGCAGTGACCTGAACGCACTGCAAGCCGCAAGGTTTATCCAGACCACTATGGCGGATGGGCATTTATCCCCTTTTTGCCTAACAAAATACAGCTTGACTTGGGATTTTCAACCTGTGGGTCGTAGCGTGCGTGGTAGTAGCAAATCTTTTTAGCAAGAACTGAGGAGTGTATTTTTTAGACTTAGGTCAAAGAAAATTTGAATATGTGAGATAGAATTAGAAATAATAATATACTGCTCCGGGTTAAATTTATGCTTGAATCGACAATTTTGTAACGGGGTCGTCGGGTCATATTAGTTGCTCATAAGGGATGCAGTATGGAAAAGGTTGAAAACCACAGACAAATCAATCTGTGTTAATTTGTGTAAGATTGGGTAAATTTCAATTCCAATGACCTTAGTACTAGTGGTGTAGTGGTTAGAAGCATGGCCTGTCATGCGAGAGGTTGCGAGTTCCATCCAGCATAAACCAAGGATTCTTTCCCGCGCCTTCCACAATAGAAAATGAGCAAGATTTTCGTGCTTGAATATTGAGAAAGATTTATCGTGGAATGGTTTATTATAAAAAATATCCTGTGTATGAAATAGGGCAATGTTGTACGTGCGACTGACATTTAATTATAAAGTAGCACCAAAACCTCACCTTTACCTTTCACTACACCATCGGCTACTGTGAGAACGTTAGAACAATTCTTACAGAAATGCCCAGAAACTTTAGAACAAATATCTGTGAATAGCTTATGGTAATAGTTTGTGCTGCGTACTTTGGATGACTTTGTGGATTAAATGATAATGTCATTAATACATTCAAGCATAAAATAAAAAGATGAACAAGACAAAGGAGAATGACACTGATTTCGGTAGTCTATCAAAAGGGTGATATTTTATGGTTTATGTTGGCTAAATAATCATTGAGAAGCATTGTATTTAAGCATGACTAACATGTTCAAGGCGTATATAGGTTGGTTCTACTCTATCTTGGACAAAAGCCATCCACGCCTTTTTCTATTTTCTTCAAAAACTATTAAGACAGATGGATTTTGCACAATCAATAACCATACCAATACATAAAAGAATGATTTGCATCACATTCATTACCGTTGTAACTGTAGTATACAAAAACTAATTTTACATCAACTTTCATTTGCCATTTTTCTCATAAAGTGATAAATAATTCAAAGTCATCACGGTAAATATGTGTATATTGTACACGTTCATACAAGTTTAAAACCACCACTAGGCATTGTGGTACCCCGTCAACTGCACATCACCTCATTAGTTTATGTTTTTAGGTGGTAACATTGTTGTATCATCGATATCATCTTGTCATCATTGACCAAGAGATATTTCGGCACTCAATAAAGCTTTATTATTATTTATATTTTATAAGTAATGATGCCCAAACGAAATCGCAGTTAAACCACGTTATTTTTTGCAGGATTCTTCCAAATGCTTCAAAATTGTATTAAACTGAATTATATAGAATTAGTCGTATGTTAATGGCTCCCAACGGAGGTACAGACTTTTCCATGCATTTCTCTCCAGCTATATCGTAGTAGTAGGTCATTCTTTTACTTATTTACACGAATGGCTTAGTTATTCTAAGTTATAGCATGCAAGATATTCTTCGCGGTGCGACTATCTCACTGTCGATGAATAAATTACAAAAATACCATGTACTATCTATATCTATATCATCAACTCGATATCCCGCAATTCCCGTTTTGTTTACACGACTTTGTCACATTGTCACTCTGCTTACTTACGACCTGTACATTGCAAGCATATCACGTGGTCCAAAACAGTTATTTGCAGACGATTTTCATGTTGACAAGTCAGCGATGTTTATAACTTGTCACACGGCGATTGGCTATGACACACAGGTAATTTGCGGATGAATATTACCACTGTCTAATTTCTTAAAAAGCATTTCATTTGTTGACGCCTCTTCTAAAACTCGTCTGTGAACGAGTTGCATCCACCTTGGTCGCTATTTTTGTATTTTTTATAAGAGTTAGGATATTAAATAAAAAATTGCTGCGTTCTATATTGCCTGGCGAATGAACATTTTTAGCAAACATTTAAGTGCCGGTAACTCGTGTCAGATATCCCGGCGTCTTGTGAAAATCTCTTCTGCATGATGTCGTCTATAAAGTTTAATTTGTTGGCTTGCGGAATCATTGTTTTAATTTTAAGCTGTGTAATTACAGTGATTAGAACAGGTAAGATTATTTCAACTGCGACTATTTATGTAATATTATTAAGTTTTTCAATGCCTACATTTAAATTTCACTTATGTAACTTGTAAGTTATAATCATTCAATCATGACTGCATATTCTCAGTATGCAGACAGAGAGTAGCCGCAGTGACCCTGCATTGAATTAATATTGTTGTATTTAATAAGGATATTTACGGGTTCAGCAGGAGGGATGGCGGTACTCACCGCTGTCCCACAGCAACTGTCTGTCCACACTTCGACGATCTGCATAAAGGCTTTAAAACTTTTTGGCGCAATGAACTAATGCCAGTCGTGTGATAGTTAGGGTTAGCGATAGCATTAGAATAGCAAGGGGCGACCGACTTTCGATCACCTTCTTAAATAAACTATTTACCAAAAATATACGTCTGAAGGTTTTGATAAAATCACGATTCAAAATTAACTAGTTAAGACTACTTAAAGACAAACTAAAATTTGACATTTTGATGTCACATCTGATGTACGCACATCGTAATGGCGTTGGTGCTACGATTTCTGAAATCATTTTGAAGGTTCCGATCGAATTGTGGTTCCTTCGCGATGTACACTGGAGTCATGGCAGTAAATCGGCCAGCGAATTAGACTAGTCCACTGCGCCAACTTTGTAACTCTAAATCTTTAGCATCGAAACTTGCCTCCGCTGTATCAACAACAGCATCAGGCAATATTTTAATTAGAATTGTGTCAGTCTCATTCTTCTCAATCTTGGCACTGCCTTTGCCACTATAGACCACAACTTTCTCATAGAATCTCATTTCGGTATTGTGGCCATTGCTTTCACCCGGATTAGATAACAAAGGTTATCCTACTGATCTTACAGGATAGTGTATAAGCTTATACTGATAATCAACACTCATCCTGTTCTGCACGGATCCCCTAGGGAAGTTTACATGCCGCTCTCTTGTATTCCATACTCCCCACCTTATGATGCCCGCACTCATCTAGTTGCAAGGTTTTAATTGTTGTACTATAGACACAATAGAAAGTACATATAAGTTAAATCATAGCCTAACACAACCGTTAAATGAAATGAAATTCTATTTGATTTCTAGTGCCCTTCCCACACATGGCAATCAAAGACACTACACAAATTTATGGTTACTATGACTAAATAGAAATACAAGGAGTAGTTGAATGCAGTTCAAAATCGAACTCGGTATACCATAAGTGAGTCGAGAAAAAAGACATATACAGTAATATCACAGATAAAGAAAAATAGTTAGCAAATCTAAAATACAGTTCATAGCCACCAAATGACACAGTGATTGCCAACAGAGCCTCTGAATCCTGTGGTTTATGGGTCTCCCTAGTTATTTTTTCATTACTAACAATACCTATAAATGGCATCAGGCCCTGTAAATAGCTTATCTCTTTATCGATAATATCCATCTCCCCATAAAGTCGGTCGGATGCAGCTTACCCATTTTTTATGAAGTCGGCCGTATCCTAATGGCCTTAAGCAGTTTAGGAGATTAGCATACCCGTAGTATAGTCAGTAGGATCTCAACGTGTCCAATCGACACGCCGTAAAAGTGACATGGGCATACATCAATGCACTAAGGGAAAATTTCAAAAAGAAATGGGAATTCAATAGGGGAATTCATACAAGAGAATGAAAATGTCGAGTTGTTCGCTCGTAGAAAGGTGTAATAATGAGTATCTTTAGCTTCTAAAGTAGCCTAAAATAATAGCCGATGGTGATATATGGAAAGTTCTGATGGTTTTTCTGATATTAAATGGACAACATTTCGAACCTTGGATCAAATGATGACAAGTGGCATCCTATGTTTGTGTCGGTCATCGATATTTCAGGATTTCACCGCCCTTTAATAAATTGGTGCATTAGAAAGTAACGTACGTGATGGATAATCCATCACATCCAGGAACTCCGGAACAGCGCTGTCCAACATTTCACTCATACATGTCATCTCTCCCATATTACTCCTGTTTTTCGCTCGCTCCATTTGGCTACCCGTTACATCTCAAATCTCTTTCAAGATCGCTCCTCCCTACATCTCTTTAGCCGCCGGCATTAATTCATCTGTACATTCTACTCGATCGAACTGTTCACTTTCATCGTTCCTCATCCAAGACATGTAATTTTGGGCGACTGTGCTTTTAACGCTGCTACTGCTCGCCTTTTCAATGCTCTTCCAGTTAATATGCTACACTGTAAAAGTATAAATCAATTTAAAAGTCAACTAAAAAAACTTGTTTCCCAAAGTTTACTACTAATACATTAGCCATATCAATGTTTTTAAATAGTGTATTTATTGATGTAAAGTCTGTTAGACAGCAATGCTATTAATGCACTTTAAATCAAATATATTTCATAATTAACGTAGCAACACACGTTGAAGATTTCATACACATTGCATGAAAATTAACTTCAATACCTATTAGTATAAAACGGCAGATTCTTGCTAGAAATACAAGGAAATGGAGGGGGTGGGGTGTTTAAAAATTGGGGTAAAGGGTTAAATAAATTAACTCAAATTAATAAACATGATAGTCGTCAAGTAAGGTCCGGCCATTCTGAATGGTGGCGTCCTCCATTGTTCAGGATGGTATACCATGCGAGATACATTATACATTAATCATCATTTGAATTCTAGAATTGAAGTACTGACTGACAGATGTACTGTAGATGATTATCTCGGTGATCTTTCAGAGAGTCCGCCCGATGACTACGAGCCTCCTAAGCAGGAGAGTAGCGTGTATGTGCTAACCAACGACAATTTCGATGACTTTATCAAGTATCATGACGCGGTGATGGTCGAGTTTTACGCGCCTTGGTGAGTTTTGCTATGGTCTCATGAAGTCGCTACACACCGTGCCATAAACATTCATTGTAAACCGCATCTGAGAGCCTCGGCTGATACTTGCGATATATAAATGTTGTACTTTACCTTTTTGCTGTGCGTTCTGTTTACTGCTGAACTGGGACTGTACACCGACATTTAGACCTCATCTGTGAAGAATTTGTGGGATATGGCTTCGTCAATCTAATTATAATAATAATAATTCATAGGTTATTTATATTCCGCTCTGATTCCATGACCAACATGCTCGAAGAGCGGTTCACAGTAAAAAAGAAAATAAATAAATAATCGAATGTGGCGATCTATAACAACAAAATAAGTAGAATAAGTTAAGATGGCAACGTGAATAGATATAATTTGAGCCGATGCTTAAAACAGGAAAGACTACGAACAGTCCTAATCTCATATGGAAGATTGTTCCAAAGAGTAGGACCTGCATAATGAAAACGACGGCTACTGGTAGTGGAAAGACGACATCTCTTGACAGCAGCTAATGATTATTAATTATCACACCACCTTATCCCGTAGCAGCGTGACTGCTGTCTTTAACTATCTCGAGCTCTATTTAAAGAGTGGCGGGCTAGAAACCGAGTACCGCAGGAATGCTTATTTATTCGGTGTTTGCATGTGCGTTCGGTAGGTGCGGTCATTGTAAAGCTCTTGAGCCGAAGTTTGCAAAAGCCGCGGAGACGCTCAAAGACAGCAAGTCCGTCGCGGTGTTGGCGAAGGTAGACGCTACAGAACAGACGGATTTAGCATCGCGGTGAGGCTTTATTATAATACATTATATTAGTAGTTAAAATTGTCGAACTGCTATTTCGTTGCCCTTGCTGAAGGATTAACTTAATTAGCTGTCTCGCTGACTGACAGTTCTATCAACTAAGCAGCAATCGTTAGACACTTTAACAGATATGCTTTCATACGAATCCGTATATCATGGCCAGCGCTATACACAGATAGCTTTAAACATCAGTGGTTCTAAAAACGGTGTAAATACGTAAAATGCACTGGGATAATCTCATCCCTGTAGCTCAGTTGGTAGAACACCAGACCAGTTTTTTGGGGGTCGTGGGTTCGAGTCCCATCAGAGGTATAGGTTTTTCCTGTGCATTTCTCTCCAACTATTTATGCAACCACATTGGCTATCCTAATTACCATCGCATATATATGGGAACACCGCAAAAATTAGCCAATCAATTTATTATCCATCATCAGCTTGTTAAAGATATCTGTGTATATCACTGGCTATGATATACGGACTTAGAACATCAGTGGTTCTAAAAAACGGTGTAAATACCTAAAATGCACTGGGGTAATCTCGTCCCTGTAGCTCAGTTGGTAGAGCACCAGACCGGTTATCTGGGGGTCGTGGGTTCGAGTCCCATCAGGGGTATAGGTTTTTTCCTGTGTATTTCTCTCCAACTATTTATGGAACCACATTGGCTATCCTAATTAACATTGTTGACTACTACTTGTTATAGGTACAAACTACAAGTCCAACTGCGTCTACAGTTTTTAACGATCAATCCAGAAGTGGACAGTCATCCGGAAGAAAACGACATCGATATTGTTAGTCTAATTATGTGTTGTTATCCAATACTAACAGCTTTTATTCATCGTATGCGAATCAAGCAAGTTAAACCCTATTAGGAATGTGGGTAACTGGCTTACAGATGACGGATAATACGAAATTTTAAGGTAACACATTTTTGAGTAACAGAAGTATAGACTGACTAAAGTTCTCGTAGACTTCATTAGGTGTAAGGTTATACGAAAACTTGCAGTAAGTATTCTCATTATTGGTCAAAAGAGTCCTATCTTAACATTTCGCATTAAATCTGATTAGCGGCAGCGATGAGTCACGTTGTATGGTTTTCCACAATAACACGGTTAGACGCCTCATATCCCATACGAGACATTTGTGCCCCATGATTTTATTTGTCGGTGCATATACAACCGGACAAGGGGAGCAGAAAGTCGATGGTATGTGCGCTAGACACGGTTCGAAACCTCCCTGACCGGTTGGTTTTTCTGAGATGATTCCCAGCAAGTCATTTATCACCGATTGGTGGAGTTAACTCTAAAATCCTCCTAAAAGCCTCTAAAATGGGTAGACATTTGATATTATTCTTCGCGAGTGATACGCGAGTGCCGAATTTATTGTATCTACGCTGCATAGCTGCCATAAACACAGACCCTCATGACTGTCTATAAATGTTGTACTTCTCTTACCATTCACGAGCAGCAACGAGTATTGCGTCGTGTATTGTAGCAATATTGCGATTGAATCATACGCGCAATGTTTATGTGTGTTTTGCTAGATGGTGATGATGCTACGAGCTCTCATGTTTATGTGTGAAGGCAACTTCCTGTCCGAGTATCTGTCATCTCTCGTGGACACGTCGGTATTCATTCTGTCTATTGATTCGTAACTTGACGATGTCCAAATACATTAATTATTTACTGATATTGAAAAAAATTCTACTCTCGGATGTTTTCTAAGGGAAATTAATCGCATTTTTGAGAACACACCGATAAAGAAAAAGGATATGATAAACATTCTCCATAAGGTGTGAAAGTCTACTTTTCGTAGCTCATTTGGTAGAGCACCAGACCGGTTATCCGGTGGTCGTGGGTTCAAGCCCAACCAGAGGCAAGCGTTTCTATGTTAATTTTTTGTCCTGTTTTTTGAACAATCAGCCACGCCCTTAACATTTCATATCTGATATAACTATGCCATTATATCATGTGATATAATTATGCAGATAACTGGCTTCCTAATATTTTTCCTATGTCGCATGACGTATGTGATTCTGCGACAGTTACGCCCACGTTCTACCGCACACGCTCACCGCTATATACGACGAGCTGATGCAGCCGCTCCCCGAAGTCCTCGCGTCTCCACCCACCGACCGTAGCGGCGCGGGAAGCGTGGCACCGCCGGCATCGCTTCAGCCTCCCTCGTCGCTACCTTCTTCGGCTTCATCCAGTGTCAACTCGGCGTCTAACGAGGCAGTCTCCAGGTAGATATCAGGTGGACTGGTCGAAGCTCGCATTTTACATGAGATGTCACGACTTGGAAATCAATCATACCAGGGATTTTTCCATGTCCCTCTGTCTACCACAAAATAACCGAGGTTTTTGTGTTTGTAGATAGAAGAATGAAAGTTCGCATTAAAGTAGCTTACCGTATATACTCGCCTGTAAGTCGATCCGCCTATAAGTCGACCCCCCAATCGAGGGTGGAGTTTGAGGGTGCTACCCCTTCTTCAGTCATCCTATAT
>WURV02225480.1:0-10232 GCA_011762755.2 Epimenia babai | reverse complement strand
TATACATATACATATACATATACATATACATATACATATACATATACATATACATATACATATACATATACATATACGGGAATTATATCTCTATGTTCTAGCAACAGCAACAGCAGCAGCAACAACAACAACAACAGCAACAACAACAACAGTATATGTTTGCGTTTAAGGCCAAATATGGCGTCCACGAAACACATCGTCGATCTCTGTTTTTATAGGATCTCTATCTATAACTTGTCGTTTAGTAAAACTTTCACTTTCACCTTTAATTTGTTCATAGTGAAAGCATTAATTTTGTCCTGGGCTCCTTTTTACCACTTCCGTAATCAAATTCATAGGTTCACATTTGGTCTCATGGGACAAGATTAATGGCTTTAGTAAGTTTATATATCACAATAGACTTTAAACTATTGTTACTCCTGAAGAATTTGAGAATTAGACTAGTAGTTTAAACTTGGAAGTCAAAAACGGCTAATTGAAAAATAATTGCACTCTTCCTCACTAAAGAGTAGTCAAGTCTTCAAGAATAGGGTCTAAAATTTTTGACGGATACAAAACATGTACGCTGTTGACAAGACTGTATAGCACTTTTAAATTTTATAGGAAGGAAAATAACCATAACAATTCCAGACCAGGCTGTATTAAAGCTACACACAAAGCTTCAGTTAATTCTTTTACAACTATCCACATGATTACAGTATTCATTATACAAAAGACGATAAATAATGCCTAACCTCATCTTTGTATTATTTGTAATTCTCGCAGCCCCCAAATGACATTATCGGAATAAATATAGATTTGTCCTGTTTCTATTATTCTAGTATTAAACCATACTGATTCACCCAATATTGATATTGTTGCAGGATGCTGAGAAGTATGTGAATGACGTTAGTATTAAACCATACTGATACTGTGCATTTATATCATTCTAGGCCGATAATAAGGGCAGTAGATTATGAGAACAAGGTTGATTAACACTTAGCACTCTGTTGTCACAGAATTGCATTGCTAGAGTAATGTGATGTCCAGATGTCTGCCAGATGGAGCCCCCCCCCTGCTTAATGTGCAATAACGACTTGTAGTATAGATCTTCATATCACTTCTCAATTGACATAAAAAGAGCACATTACCTCTTTTGCCAAAGGAGGCACAGATATGAAGCTACCTCTTTCATGCAAAATCATACTTATCTTTCAACAAATTTTGATGCTAATAAACAAATAAAACCAAATCTCAAATCCATTTGTCACCTTTGAGGTGACATGCTCAATCTTTTTGATTATTATTGTCATCTATAAGACATATAATGCATATTGAGGTACTGCTCAGTAGTGGTCGAGCAATTACAACATTATTACACGCGACAAATGGATGAACCGTATTTTAATTTAGTTGGGAAAACAGCCTGGTGAAAATGACCAGATGTGGGGCAGATAGGTGACATTTGTCCATTTATATGACTGGTTCCAAATGCCAACCGCTATTCTGCCATTGTCTCCGTATTCTCGGCTCCCTCTCGCTAGTACCACAGCCACTGCTCCACTCGATTACTTGCATCCATAGGTAGAAAATTCATGCCCCATTATCTAGCCAGACACCATTATCCAAATATTCAAGTCACCAATCAGATCTACCTGACAAAACTTCATCTATTCCTTAAATAACTAAACAATGAACTAGTCTCCTTAACATCCTCCACATTTTCAACTATATTTAACCTGCAAGATTCAATGCTAATATCAGTGGGTGATCTCACCCACATCTAATAGGCATACTGATTGGTCCTTAATAATAATGATTCTGATGCCGCTATTGATATAAACTGCATGGTATTACACTATGTTACTCTGGTTATATACAATAAATAAAGATAGCTAAATGTTCCTATTGCATATAATTCCACGGATTTTCTAGAAATTCCCCATCTACAATCTGACACTATGTCCATGTTTGCATACCTTGACACATGATATTTTACAAGGAAAGGTAAAATAAGTCACGGTTTTCGTGCTTCTTATTAATGGTAATAAATGGGTCGCACTTTATTATTGATTGTTCCATCATTAACTTATGAAATTTATAATAACCCACTTCTACATAAGTCTCACTAAATGTTCTGAGCATGAAATCTTGCCTATTTTTTATACAATGATAAAATCCATGGTATATACACCGAAGAGCGACCGATGATTAAATTCGAACTCGCTATCTCTCGCATGAATGTGTGCACTTCTAACCACTGCAACATGAGAATCGTGCTACATACTAAACAGACGAGAAGTAATTACAATCCTAGGTACGTTAATACGCACCACTCTGCATGTGAGGTCTTCGGATGTTGTTCAATATTCATATTTGCATAATTTCTATATTTTGTCTTTCAGCAATCATTGGAGTTGGGATGGGCCATCAAATCTTACGAGCATGCCGAAACATACTTCAATGTAAAGTAGTTAGGTCGTAAAGAAGTAACGTAAAGTGTGACATTTTACACTACCAACAGCTTGTTGAATTACTATTGATAACAAATCATAATAATAATGATTATAATAATAATAATAACCAACCTAAATCCACTATCAATGTAGTGCTCAGTGGCGGTGTTAGGGGGGTACAACACAATAACAAGTTACAGTAGATAAGTGCTTAAATGCAGAAAGGGGCAAATACAATTCACTGCAGACTTATGATGTACAGAAAGAGGAATCAGAAGCAGTGATGAAAAGAAAAAATATGAGTAGACAGAATAGAACATATTAGTTTCAGGACGATGTCGACTAATGATACGCAAAAGAGGTGAGTTTTAAGCCGTGCTTTAAAAGCTATTAGCGTATGAAGAGAATAAAGGAACATGGAAGGGAGTTCCACAATTTAAGTCCAGCGGTAGAAAAAAAAGATTGTTACTTGTTAGTGTGAGTTAGTCGAGCTTTACGAATGTGAGCAAGATATTTGTCGTGGAACAAAGTGAGCATGATGGTGAGTAAAAATAAGCCGTCATTCAAATAGCGTGTGCAGAGTTTCCAGAGAGCCTGGAACATTATAAGTATTTTGTAATGTATTCTGTATGAGTAAGGAACCAATGGAGCTGCTGAAGGTACTGAGTAATGGGCGACCAATGAGATGAATAAAAGATAACATGGCTTAAGGAGTGTAGAATACGTTGTAGCCGAAAAGAATAAGAACATGAGGCAGACCAATGTATAATAATTGAGAGATGAATGAGCAGACAATAGAATGGGCCTCAAACCGCATAATGGACGAATTCTACAAATATAGAAGAGGTGAAGAAAGCAGATCCGACATATCTTGTTGATGTGGGCTTCATATGTGAAGTCTGCTGTGTATTAGGAGGCGCTAACACGCCTCTCATATTTTGACATCCAATGTATACTTAGCTGCGTTGCCATGAGAGAATTTAACTTTGGTCATCATGTCTTGTGTGCTGAAATAATATAGTGGATAAAGAAGCCTCTGTTAGTTTATACATCATCTATTAATTGTAGCTAACAGGCATGTGAATAAAACTTGTTTGCATTATTGAAAAGCACGGTAAATAATCTGAAAGTAAATCTTTTGAAATATGGCTTTTAAGTGTAAATGCCACCTAATATATATTCTGATGATTATGGAGTTGGAATGTGATTTTTGTTCAAGCTGTTGACGTCGCTGGATCCAACACTGCTGAAACTGACAAGCATCGATGACACTATTTACACGCGCTTCACCGACACTTTTGTAAACTTCGATGTTGCAAGTTTGAATGAGAACACACTGAAATCGAGACAAGAAAAAGAGGTATTCGGTCTTTGTTTATATTTTTTATTTTCTAATAATCGTTATTAATAATCTGTTTACGGGGATTTCTACTTCCCTTGTCCAGTTTCACCCAGACCTCTTGTCTTTGCTAATAAGAAGTGGCACAGTGTAAGAATTACACTTTTAATGTATTCTATCAATCATCTGGCTGACCTTTAGGACCCATATGGTTGCTGCCAAATAGCATGGTTCACCCCTGAAATAACTGATCAGTTTTTCAACATAATAAAGTACAACCTTTAGAAACTGTCAGCCGACTGAAGATCTCAGATGCGATTTACAATGAATGTTTATGGCAGCTATTCAGCACAGATACAATACGTTCGGCATTCACATATCACCCGTGAAGGGTGATATCAAGCATCTACCTATTTAAGAGACGGGTCTAGTCCCAAACAGATAAATAACTTGCTGAGGATCAGCATGTCAAAGCTGACTGATGAGCGATTTCGAACCGGTGATCTTTCTTTCTAGCACTCATAGAACTATACTAAGAATACGTATAGAAACTATACTAACTGCTTCCCTCTAAGTACACTAATTTCCCTATGTCACACACCATGATTGTCTATACGGTGCAATAAAACAACTCAGAAATATTAATTTTACTCTTGACAATTTTTTATGCGAGTAGAACACACTGAATAGAGACTGGCTTTCATAGTTACCGTAACTACATTTTGTTTTTCAAACTAATAATGTTTTTAACATTTACTCTATAAAACTACACATGTGTGTATTGTATCTTGTCAAAATGGCATAATGTCTATAAGGGAAGGTAAATATTTCATAATTTATCTCGGCAGCACAAGTGCTGCCCCGTATAAAAAGAGAGACTTGGATCAAAAGTGGCTCGAGACTCATATGGAAAATTTAATTATGCTACAAATGTATGTGAGATCAGGCCTCTAGATAAGTACTAATGTAATGTCTTAGCAGATATGGCGGCCATTTTGTATGGAATTTGAGGGACTAGTTGATGACTACAACTTTGGCACTCTTCTACGACTGGATTGTACACAAGATTACTCAGAAAGCAACACCATTATAGGTGCATACGTGCTTGTCATTATTACTACAAATTGGTATTATTTTTAAAAGAGTTCACTGTGTGATACCTCTGTGGAAAAACTTCGATAGTTGTTGACGATTAGAAAAATACTTTTTCAACTAAACACACCATGACCCACTATTACTATTTCAATTGAGCAGATAGAAACTGGTATACAACCTCCTGTCTTGATTCAATTAAGCAGCGCAGCAGCTAATACACAAACTTGTATTCACACCAGCTAACATTTACTTTCAGTACACCATTATACAACCTACTGCTTCAGTCTAGGACAGTATGTCACTTCAGTAAACCAGTAAACAAGCTTTACTTCAGTTCTGTACACCATTGCACTAACTTACTTATTATTTCAGTTCCACGCATCCAGTTTTTGGCTATAGAAATCGCACGGAATCGCAAGGGACACAACTCCGATTTGAGGAAACGATTTTGTATGTCAAGGTCCGAAAGCACATCCAGTAAAGATAAAGTATAGCGTATTGACACTTTTGATTGGTTGAGAAAAACCTGGAACCATCCTCCCTCTTTGCATGATACTTTCTACGAAAACCAAGTCGTGTGGTTCCATAATAAAGTGTATTTTACGCATATATACATGAATAAAATGATAAAGTTCTTTCTCATTTGTTTAGAAATGAAAAATAATAAACAATCCACCTGTATTTTTAACTCAAAATAAACAAACAAAAAATCGACTATCATGACAATATGAACCTCAGTCTGTCTCCCCCACTGACAAGTACATGGAACGAGCTTGTGTATATATGCAAATTTTTTAGGCCAAGTTACTATCAGTTGCCCGTGAAATAATGTAGATTAGTTTTCATCAAATTTGTTTTGAAGATTGGAATGTCATGTAATAATGTTGTAACATCAGAAAACTCTACAAAAATAACGGTGTGAAATGCTACTAAAGTTTTTCAAATATGCCATTACTTTTAAATATATTGAATATTGGTATTTCATAAACATCAATATATTTGGTTGTCTCTTCTGATTACTGTATACGATGTACCGTCAAATTAGCAGATTAGAGGGTAAAATAAAATTGTGTATTCATGGAAAACTCAGAAAGGGAAAAACTAGAGACCACGTTAGTAGTTAAAGATAACGATACAGTAAGATACCATAGTCAGCCGGGAGAAAAAATGGGATGACATGAGTTTAAAAGAATCGCAGAATCAAAAAAATGAAATCAGTGACGTTCTTAAGAGGAAGAAATGGACACAACACATGCCAACCACATTGAGAGTCGACTAATGAAAAGTGAATACCGATGTGGTGTTAAGATTTGGGCGCATTGTTAGGCAGTCACAGATGCATCCCCTATGAGCGAAATTGCATTAAAACAATATGTCTGCCATAGTGGTGTCCGACCCAGACATAAGATCTCGAAACTGGTCACCAGCTTATTGAATGAGACCCCCGCAATGTCATTTGTCGGTGAAGGAAAACAGGGAGGCCGTTTCAGTTACAATAATAGGAAAATAAATTAATGATATAATACTTATCAATACTTTAAGCTCCCGTAGCCAATGTAGCACAAAATTTGGCCCTTTTGTTAGCCTTTTTGCATGGTCATACTTTCTAAGGCGCAATTAATAAATAACATGCCAAGTTATACCCAGTAGACCAGTCGTATCACCAAGAACCTTTTTTGTCTGATTAGGGCCTAAAGGAAGGCGCATTGTTTCATCGACTGTGAATTTAGTGCATCCCTGTGTGTAGCCCATTGGTCTGTACCAGACAGTAGGTAAACACCTTTTATGCGCTTCAAAAAACATGATAATCATAAGATGATTTACGAGAAAATGACTGATTAAGTCTAATGGCAATTTATTCAGTAGGCAAGTACATTTTGTGATAGCAGAAAAACTTTCGCGGAGATGAAATGTGGAGAGAGTCGGGTAAGAAGTTTATCGATCAACAAATTGTGTGGCGCCTGAGAGACAAGCTGAGTGAGTGGGTCATCAAGGTGGGGCATTTACGCAGAAAACAGCAGCCAAGAGCTGAGGCTGCCGTAGGTGAAGCTAAGGCCACAGTAGGTGAACCCACGGCTGCTGTAGGTGAAGCCGGGAAACTGGGAGATCACGAGGGATATTCACAGCCAATGAACTTTCTTGCTGGATAATAACAAGGTTGAGCTAACTCATTACGAGGGTTATATAGATTCTAGACAATCACTGTTTTACTATTGCAACGATCATGACTTACATTGAACCAATAAAAAGTTTACTGTGGCATAGATCTGAGATCTACGCTTCTGAAAATGGTTCATTACATTAAAAATATAATAGATGTGCCGTTGCCAGATGTGCCAGGCATTTCAACCGATGCTTCACTACCCTGTCAGCCAGCTCCACTCGCATCATCGCCGAGTGCTGACGGTGCGGGACTCAACGATCGTGGGGTGTCGACGGTCACAAGTTGAGCACGCGAAAGAGCATGGGTACCATTTTGAGAGAGTGGATCTGTGAGGCGAGGGACACTGTGCAGGACTTCATGTTGGCGATGGCCTGTTCCAGTTTAATTATTTCATCCTGGTGAAAGGCACACCAAAGGCAATTTAGTAGTTAGAGTTTCTCCACAGCTACAGTAAAGTACACTCCCATGCTCCCGCAACCATTGGCACTAGACTAATTCATGGCGGTAAGTGGGGTGGCAGGAGATCCAGGTAGTGGATGATAACATGAATAAGTAATGCGAATTTGTGGTGAAAAGCGGGGATGGCGAGAGAACAGGGGGGTGGGGGGTGGGGGGGCGTGATTAATCGTGTATCTACTGTACATCAATATATTCACACAATTATGTAAGCTGGGTGTGTATTATGGTGGTAACGTTGTACCTACCTTATTTTGTTCAATTTTCTTGAGAAGCGCTGTGTACTCTTCCAGTTTGGCTGTTGTTGACCTACGGAGCTCTTGAAGCTCCAGCTCCCTCTCTGTGAGCACAATAACTCAAATTATACCACTGTATATTTGCAACACTCGCTGTATTTAAATATGCTTTAAAAAAATGGCAACAATATGACAATGACAATGATCAAATAGTTAGGGGTACACTAGCAACAAGGACTGTAAGATACAGTCGCGAAATATAGCAACAATTACCATGACAGATTATAGTGGCAACAATAATAGTAATTAAATACTCAAAATATAACAATCGCGAACAATATTAAATAGAAACTTGTGTGCGAGCTAGTGACTACAGTGATCTGTATCTGACATACACCCAAATTATAACAATAACAACATGACAAAAAGGTTGTAGCCACAAATAACCACAAGTGACTGAATGACTGAACATAGTACACTCAAATTAAAGTAACAATGACCAAATAGTAAAATACTGTATAAAGAAAAACGGTATACTTAGTACTGAATTTTATACCCAAGTTTTTCTCCATAAACATCATCGTGAAGCCTTGAATGTCGAGATTGTTACTCGTGATTATTGCCCTGTCAGACGTCACTAAATCTGCTGTTTTATCTAACAAAAGCTTGTCGCGATTCTCTTTCTCTTTCATTCCCTTCTCAATTTCATCTATTCAATCACAAAAATAACAATTTGAACAATATGCAGTCCATACTGGTTAATATATCTTTTTTATGAAATATTCTTGATGTAAATTTTTCCTTGAATCAGGATAATACAATAAAACTCAAATATAAGTAAAAGTGAAGGGCTTAATTAATAAGCGAGACTACTCTGTATTCTGTATTCTGACATGACTATTTCTGGTTTGCACTATTTCAGTGGTGATAGCTCGCCATTGTCACACTACACATAATCATAATCCATCACAGATTCAGCGAATTTCAGAGTGCAACATCGGGAACAGCAATAAGAGCCAGTGACATGAATCGACGATGGTCAACTGCAGGCTAGGCAGTTCGCGGCATAATACTAATAAAAAGAGTAATACAGTCTCACCCATATAAGTCGTACCCAATCTCTCGACAAACCAACTTACTCGACAGTAATTGTCCAGTCCCATTATTCATCCCATTACACATAGTAAATTAATTAGAATGTTAGTCAAACTCGGCTCAATTTGCATAACATCAGACTCGACACGTTCATGCTGTCCCCATTGTCCACAAACGGTGTTATTTATGACGCTATCAGTCGACACGCTCAGCACAACCATGGGTAATTTGACCATCACCACCTGTCAGTCATGGACGCTACACCCGATACACGACCAGTGCATCCAACAAAGCGATTCTAGTCTAGAGTTCCGTCACAGTTTATTGCAGCCATGTTCGTGTGATCCTTACAATATTTATGAAGTGGCGTGACATATTTTTACAGTACAATACCCTGTATTGCGACTTTTGGTTTCTTGAATATACACGAGTGTAATAAATACACCAAGACATTTTAGGGAGAGCGCTTAAAAACCTGCCAAATGCATGGTGGCTCATCACGCGAGAGACGATTAAAAACTGTTTCTTCCACGCATTTTTCACTGATGCCGATGAAAATGATTTCAACGGATTCAGCGAGAAGGACGTTAAATGCGACGACAACGATAATGAGTTGTTTGAATTGCTCGGTGTTGATAAAACCTTGTTTATTACCCAGAATAATACACACCATCGATGAGCGACTGGGAAATCATCTCGGCGGTTACTAATCAAAACGCTCTAACAGACAATGTCGGTGAAGAGTCATGCGATACGGATGATGAAAATCACGAGTACGAGACGCCAAGAGTATCCATATCGGATGCCATAAAAGCGTCGAAACCATGCAAGAATTTTATTTACAGTCAAATGAGTACAATGACTCCGAAACTATAGTAATAGTATAGCAACAGCAACAGCCGCAAACAGTAATAGTTACAGCAGAGTGTGCAATTTCCAATCAGGGCACACAGGCAAGTTTGTATTTCAGAAGGGCACTCTGATGGCATTTTCAATTACCATACATGAATATTGCGTTGGGCTAGCCTGCAAAATGCCTTGTGCCGGCATAAATTTCATGCCCTGGTAATAGTGGATGATGGTGATGGCGCCGACGACGAATAATAAGAAGCCAAAGAGGCCTCAAGACGCTCACCTGAAAAAAGACAAAAGGCAAAACAAGAGGCCAAGAAGGCCATCTTGATATTAGAATGAAAAAACAAGGAGACTGCCTGACATCAAAAACAAGAGGCTAAAGAAGTCTGAAAATACCCATTAAAATACGAAAACAAGAAAATACCGATTTGTGGAAAAACCTTGGCTGCAATCACATCTAATTGCCTAAATAGAGATGGGCTAAACAAATCTGAATGAGACCTACACAGACAATATCTGCCAAATGGCAGACCTTTGCACTAAGCGGACATGGAGAT
>WURV02225469.1:0-10236 GCA_011762755.2 Epimenia babai | reverse complement strand
ACAGCAGGTATACAGATGGCGGTTCATACCACCCTACAAGGCAAGCAACAAATAACACTAGCACTATAATTAATCCAAGTTTTCACCACAGCTTCACACTAATGTTCTAGCCAGTATATTACTTATGGCATTTTTGCTGACAAAAAGTGCCTTAAGAGAAAACACTATCAGCCCATGGGGACAAATTGTCCTTGCAGTGTGGTCAAAAAAGGGCGTCATTGTGCAAATATGGCCGTATTTCCAATGGCGATAGCACTGTACTTTACACCACTTCCTTTCTGCTAAATAATCATCTCACTCTACATAATAGCCTATCACAGATTAACATGGGTGCAACATGATGCATGAGATGCGTCAGATAGCACCCATGATGATGAATGAAGGTCAACTGGCTACCAAAATTTTATGATTAACATTACAATTGCTTTCCCATCATAACGAATAAAGCTGACCATATTCACAAGTTGACTTATAACATGAAAAAATATAGTAATAAAAATGCATGACACTAACATCGGGCTTAGCGCACAAGCCAAAATCAATAAGCTTCAAGTTCTGGTCTTCATCAAGCAAGAGGTTCTCCTGAAATATAAAAACAGGATATGGAATTTTTTATAGCAATACATCAGACTTTCTTCCGTTTCAGGAATGAAATAAAATAAAACATATTTGATTGAAGTAGAGCCGAACTACATTTTATAAGCTGCGTAGTCTATCCTGTAGTGTTGCACCAGGTATCGGAGTGTTCCAATACCACGATATACCCAGAGATTTATACCATAGCGTGCCAGAATATTTGCATATATCGGCATCTGACAAAGAGTATTACCGGGTAGATCAGGTCTACTCTCGATACCCGGGAATTTCAGTATGATTCTAAGTGTAAATAAAAATAAATGTACGATTCATACATTATAATTGCTGAGTTTTATTCTTTAAATATCATGAAAGATATGGATTAAGTGGTGTAAGTGCCGTGCCGTTGTGTATATTGAGGTCTTCAATAGAGCATATAGCAAGCACAACTGACATTTAATACAATTACTTGAGCAGGATCAAACCAGCCGTTTCCTTTATTGTATATGCTAGAGGTCAGAGGTCAGTGAGGTCACGCACCGGCTTGAGATCTCTGTGAGCGTATCCCTGCGAGTGAATGTACGCCACGGCTGCCACTATCTGCCTGAAGAATAACCTAGCTTCCTCTTCCTGAAGTCGATCCCTCGCGACGATGTAGTCAAACAACTCACCCTCGGGGCAATACTGACACACAAACACAGACATATCACGTACAGATGATCGTGTATCGCTTAGGTACCTAATTAATAATTAATAATAAAAATAATGATGACGATGACGGCGATGGGGACGACGACCATAACAATAACAATGTAAAATAGTAAACACCACAGTTGGGACAAGCTAAACTCCCCAAATCATTATATATATATTAGCCTTATTTATTAAGATGGGGAAAGCACGGTAGTGAAAAACCGCAGTTGGGACAAGTTTACTCAACTCCCCCCAATCATGCCACAGAGTCCAAGAGCAAAGTGACTACCTACCTGTCACCACTCCACTATAACTGTGATAGTTGATTATTTAGGATAAGTACATTTTGACCTAGCGGCCAAATTATTGGACTTGAAGTCCTAAGGACCTTGGTTCAAATCCCTGATCTAGTCTGTATAGAACCTATAGGTTGGTCGGGCCAAAAACATCTCAAACCACTGTCTACCGTGGTTTTGTCATGGGCCAAATAGACAGTACGAAAATGCGCACCTCAAGAACCATAAAGAATTTATCTTCCGTTTCTATGACTTGGTAGAGTTTACAGATGTGTTGGTGGAACAGTTCCTTCATCGCCACAATCTCGGTCTTGACTCGTGGCAAGTCGTCCTACAATTTGAAGAATATTTGGATATTTCATTAATATAATATATATATATAATATAAAATCAGACTTCATATTCATGATTTGAATATGATGTTGGAAAGATACAGTATGTTAAAGCCATCTGTTTGCTGACTGTTGCAGTCCATAAATAGCAGAGTGGAGACATTAAAAATTTTATTTTATATGGTAAATCTATGCACCTCGGGGATAATAACAAGAACAATAATACACAATAATTCTATATATGCTCACCACACACATACACTCCTAGACATTTATAGCCAATCATTGGAGGGTGAGTAACTAAACTTGTCTCTGACATATTGATTTTCCATAATCACATTGGAAATCAATTCATTTGGAACAACAAATGAATTATCGATTACCTTGTAATTCCCTTGCGTATTATTGATTACTTTGACTGTATGGTGACAATGAGTACAATCATTATTGATGGTCCATTCACCATCCACGTAACAGGCCTAGACAACTTAATTTTATTCTTCAAACAAAATTCTTAATGATGATTAGAAAATAGTATCCAGGTTCTGAGAAGTTTCTCAATCTCCTGAATGTGTATAATTTTCAGAATATAACTATAATATGTCGGATCACTGATAAAGTTTTAGGAGTATATGGTAGATTATCATCAGAATCGTTTACTATAACAATCACATTTTTGGCTCCTACACCGTGTGTAACTGTAATTATCAATAAAGCAATAAATATCAAAACTCACACCAAGAGACTTTTTGTCCATGATTTTGATTGCAACCTTTTCACCAGTAAGTGCATGGTAAGCTAGTTTAACTTTGGCAAAACCACCTGCAAAATATCAGCTCGTTTACAACTAGTCTGAACTGTCTCTAACTTAAATTTGACATTTGCAGCAGTTTGATATGAATCAATGGTATCTTTTTACTAACACAGAATAAAAGTGCAAGTTTAAATTAATTAAGAAACCTGCACTGTGTATTAATGACAACTGGGTAACTTTTATCTAGATATAAAGTGTAGTGGCAGTAAGCTACTTTCACCTGCTCTAATGAGATGTTCAGTATGAGAAACTGTATTAGTCTTAAAAAAGAAAAAATTCTACCTTTTGAGACAAATGGAACTTATTCATAAACAAGCTTTCGCGTGTATTTAATATGCTTCGTCGGACTTATGGAGTGAAATTGATGAACACGTAAAATACAGGACATTTATACCAAATAATCAGACATGACTTTGTGATATTAGATAACTGATATTAGATAACATATCTAGCCTATGAACAGTAAAGGTTGTAGAAAATATTGACTAGATATGTAATGATAGTGTGATTGGTAGAGAGAATGAGGTGGTGGTGGAAGTTAATAGAAACAATAGGTGGGCAGTGTACTTGGCAAAATATACCAGGAACAAGGGTGGCTATTGATAAAAGGGCTGGCGAATGGGTATTGTGTAGCAGTATGTATGTAAGTAGATAGAAAGGCTTTGTTGGGTAACTTATAGAGTAATTCCTGGCTAGCAGACGAAGAATTTAAAAACAAGTTAAATAAGAAATTGTTGGAAAAGAGCAAAAGATAACAACCAGAGAGATGCAAACGTTGTACCTGATCCAATAGTTTCACGCAAATGATAAAATCCCTTCAGTTCAGAATATTGTGACATGTTGTTCTTCTCCAAAACCTACAATTCATATATAATATCTGAATACCATGAATGCTTCAGGCAGGCATGCATCATCTGAATTGACTGTAAAAGTCAAAACCTTTATGATGCCATTAATGTAGCAATCTTAATATTTGTATTGCATGAAATAATTTGTAATAAATAAAATTCAGTAATGCAATAACGAATGTACTCTATCTTTATTAAATGATTTGTGAAATTAAATCATGCACAAATTGACACAAGAATGAATTTTCAAAAATGCAGTTCTAATCAATCATAATACATTTCAATTCTTCCCTCTCATTCATCGAGACAGAGACATGCCATAAATTATAATGGGTGATAGTTGAAAATCTTTGTGATCTACCTAAAACCATTGTATCTGTGTGTGAATCGTGGATGCAGCAAAAATTATATAAACGAATATTATAGATTTCCTGTTTTCATATAACATTTTGCAAAGTATAAGGAGCTGTATCTGTTCTAGTTCCAGTGTTTGAGTTTACCCACCCATTTAAGCATATTTTATTTTGATGGCGGAAAACTTATCCCAACATTGAATGCATTTTATTTTTCGTAACCTTTATGTACCGATGTGCTTGTTACGCTCCTTTGCTCAGAGGTGAAGTTAAAGTCATGCTTTAATGTGAAAAGATAAAATTACACTTTGGAGATTATGAGATATTGTAAATAGTCGAAAGACCTGAATACGGTCACTTAGTACAAACAAATTTAGTTATAAAACGAATTTACATTTAATTTTCTCTTCTTTCAAATATAATCAAGGTCATTCAATTTTCCCTCAATCGTGTTATTGCTGTAAAAAGGTCTTTTGACAGCTTAGTTGAAGTTAGTGATCGAAATTACGTCGCGAGACCAAATTTATTTTATTTGCACGCCAAATTTCGACAAAGGATGCTTACTATTGAATAACCAATCCCAGTAATTACATCGTTGGAAATAAACAACAGGTGTTCTTTGAATCAACGCTGGCCGATTCAAGGTGTGTCATTGACTATTTTTCCTTCCCTTGAGTTAGTTTAATATATTATTCTTATTATCTATACCAGTCTACTAGTAGTCTTAATTACATCTATACTAGTCTCCTAGTAGTTACGAATTACTACTATTTTCGACGAATCATTAATTATTGTAGTGGTTCAACGACAGTAATATCTGGTAGGAGGGGGCACTGAAAAGTGAACAGACGGCAAACAGCTGCAGCATCGATGATATCCATCGTAAACAGTATTATAAAACCAACAGTTGATATGTAGGAACCTGGTTGGTACTTGTTAGTCTCGTTTAGTACATACCTGATATTTATTTGGTTTGCTTCCCCTCCAAAATCTTGAAACACAGCGATGGCTCGTCGAATGGCCAATCGACAATCGTGACCTTATTGACCTATAAATTTAAAGCTGGCGCTATGGTTATAAAACATAATAAGTATTATGATATAGATATTTGAAATACTGTGGTAACTAGCATGATGAATTTCATTCGATAAGCCCAAAGAGGCATATTACATATAAGCGAAAGCTCATTCATGAATAAATTCAATTAGTCTCAAAAGGTGTTACCCTCGCATTGTTTTAGCATCTTATATAATCCCATATTTAGTACCGAAAATCTAGTAGGCTATACCGAGCAGGATTAATAGAGACAGTTGAACTGGTGTCCTAGAAGCATAACATATACGATAGGCGCTGTGTATAGTGTTATACTAAGGATAGCCAAAACTTGGGCGGCAACTATGAATGATATGTAATAAATTAATAAATAAAAAATAGACAGAGAGATGGATAGATGGAGAGATGGGTGGATAGGTGGATAGACGGATGCGCGGATTGACGGACTGACAAGCAGGCAGAAAAACGTAGAGACGGACAGACAGACGTACAAGCGGACGGATGAATAGATAAATAGATAAATAGACAAAAAGATAAATAGATGAATAGATGGATAGATGAATAGATGATTAGATGAATAGATGAATAGATGAATAGATGAATAGATGAATAGATGAATAGATGAATAGATGAATAGATGAATAGATGAATAGGTGAATAGGTGAATAGGTGAATAGGTGAGTAGGTGAGTAGGTGAGTAGATGAGTAGATGAAGGGATGAATAGATGAAGGGACGAAGGGACGAATAAACGGATAAATGGATAAACGGATAAATAGATAAATGGATATAGAGATAAACGGATAAAGGGATAAATCGATATACGGATAAACGGATAAATCGATATACGGATAAACGGATGAAAGGATAAATGGATAAACGGATAAACGGATAAACGGATGAACGGATAAACGGATGAACGGATGAACGGGTAAATGGATAAATGGATAAATGGTTAAACGGATAAACGGATAAATCGATAAACGGATAAACGGATAAACGGATAAACGGATAAATGGATAAATGGATATATAGATAAACGGATAAACGGATAAATCGATATACGGATAAACGGATAAATCGATATACGGATAAACGGATGAACGGATAAACGGACGGACGGATATACGGATAAACGGACGGACGGACGAACGGACGAACGGACGATAAACGGATGAACTGATAAACGGATAAAAGAAATTTCTTGTAAATGTCAATGAAACCTATGACACTATCTCGATAGAGCGTCTCAACCCGGCACACCTCGATGAGACGTCAGACGACAAAGTCAAACAAAGAGGCACCATCCAGTGCCTTCGTCTTAAAGTCAGCGTTACGAAACCATCAGAGAAGTACGCATACACCTCTTGTCAGACAGACACGAACCGGTCGTCGCGTACCCGTGCCAGCGCGCTACGTAACATCTTTAACGCTCTCTAATGCACTGGAGGGGGAGTCCCGTGGTGACAGACAATATAAGTTTGGGTCAGCGTCTCCAACATCATCTTTTGTATCGCAGAGCCGCGCCGACAAACCTGACTTCGTGGTCAGTTCTTTATAAATGTTATTGCTGTTGTATTTAGATAAATTGCACGAGATTAATAAGTTATACTATAGGTTCAGTGAACATCTCCAAACTTTAGAACTAGTGTTCGGAGATTCCATCTACAAAGTTGGCAGATTTGATATTCTTTAGTGCATTTATATTATATACAGAACTACCGACTTCAACAACCTTGAATAACGTGCATAAGTAGTTAGAAAATGTCCGCATCTTTATAAGCTTATTGCTGGTGTCAGTATGAACAACTATAAAGGGATTGTTCAAACATTTATTCAGAAGTTAAGCAGCCTTTACCACACCTTTTAACCTTTCGTGGACCTTGGAGCTTTCAGACGAGCAAAGGTACTGTACTATATCAGTAAAACTCACTTTTCGTTTTAGGCATAAAAAGTAATGTACTCAAATGTATGCTTAGTTTAGTGGACATGCGCCAGATACCTATCTGGAGAGTCAAGATGGCTTCTCAAATGGAGGTGATATGATCACTACCAAGACTATGTGATTTCTAGATCTAGAATACATAATTCACGAATATTGTATGCATTCGGCCCGCAAACCCCACTTTTTGCCAGAATGGTATACCCGACTTTTTAATATATAAGATATCAGGACAGAAAATGCCCCGTCGATGATATCATTATGTTATGATCGAACTAAGCATAGGTCGGCAACGATCGTCATTTTCCGTTTTTTTTTGTAGATTTTATTGTAACTAGATAGAAGTGGTTAATATATTTCGTCATAACTTATCGTGCTGAATTCCAACAGGTTGTCAATCATCGTTAGTAACAAACACTGAAGCAGTCACCGACAGTCATCATGGACCAAAGTTATCAATCATCCTATCCATGAGTGGGAATTTGAGAATGAAATCTCACGATATAATGTTACGGCCAAATAAATGTGATGCAGAAAAGGCAAATAAAAAAGTAGCCGTCATACCAGTAGCAGATTTCAATGCTGGTGATATCGATATGAACAGCCACTCTATCTTAGCAGTTGTGCTAGGGATAATTTAAATGAAGTATAGTTGATCAAAGAGTACTTATTAACTTAGCGGTCAAACATACTTTACATAAGTAAACACTGCGTATGAAGTATGTCCATGATATTATAGTTAGTCCAATTATGTGCCTATATTGTTTATGATCATATACAGTATAATACCAATAAATCTCACTGAAATATATACAGTAAAATATTACGTAAAGCAATTTTTAGTGATAGAGAATATAAAGATTGCCACAGAAATTATGACGACATTATATAGTTTGCAACTGGGAATATTAATAAGTACAATGTAAGTCTCTAAAGGAGAGCAAAGGTGAAGGTTATACATATATTATTGAACAAATATTTATGTTTGCTTAGCCATTTTATTTATGGTCCACATAAACTCATATGATTCTTCAATATTTTTTTAGATATTTTATGATGATATACAATTACTTATATGATATCTTATATTGGGCATGTTTTCTGGGGCAATGTGTGACCTTAGAAAATAGACCATAATGTCTAGTCGTATCTTAGGTCCAGCATAATATCTTGACATTTATATGTCTGTATGAATAGATTTATGAAGTCCATTATTAACCTCTTACAATGATTGCATCGACTGGTTATTATAATGTTACTGAATGTACTCGCTTATATACATATTTATTGATTTGTATTAAGTCAACTGATAAGTCTATCATGAAGCTATGTCTCATTCAAGTGGTATATAAGTCATGGTCGAATATCACTGCTTAAGTGATAAATTCAGAAATATTAAATTTAGCTTGAATTCTAATTTGTGTCCCTGTTACCAGAAGATATAATCGACTATTTAAAAGTTGGATGGCTTTAAATTGCGTATTATAATTGTTACCATTGTTCCCAATTTCGTTCAACTAAACTGCCACACTTACTACTTTGGCATCAATCTAGAATTGACCCGCCTGTAAGTCGAGGGTGGACTTTGAGCGTGCCTACCCCTTCTTCAGTCATTCACAGATTCATGGATGGGAAACTTACCCTATGTAAGGTACTATGTTGTATTTTAATAAATGCGACAAACGCAAAATGTGTTGATTTTATTTTTTATTGTAGTTTTATTCAAAGACACATCCAGTGGTTGCAGTATGGACGTTGTTCTGTATATTTTTACTGCCCGAAATTTTTTTATTTTTATTGACCCGCCCATAAGACGAGGGGTAGACTTTGAGGATTAAAATTTTGTCTTTAAAAATCGTCTTATAGGCGAGTATATACGGTATATTTAATTATTTTTACCCGTAAAAGGACCATAATTCACTCGATAAATTGACAGCTAATAGCAAGATACATACAGATTAGCTTACCCCAAGCCCTTCTTCATGTTGATGAGCTCATAGACATTACCTGTTTAAGATGGCCCCGTGTAAATTTAACGGAAAGAGCATACAATAATTTTATACTAATCAGGAACTTTAGTCACACGTTTGACATATTTCGATATAGATATTCTTCTTTGCATAATTTTCATCTAGTTTATTTCCCCAACAGTTTGTTGTAGCATTGAAATAATTGAAATTTATAAGACGATTGTATCAAAATCATGAGGTCCTTTATTAAAGTTTGCTATATACCTTTGTATTTAATTTGCACTTGATATACTTTCTGAATATTATGTTACATGTATATATATATAAATTGCAATGTGTTTGTATACAAGCGAGTATTAGGTTAAAGTGGGGGTACAACTAAAAGCCTTTAGGTCTTCCCAGTACCTCCATTCAACAAAGGACATCTGTTTTTTTTTCTTCAAATTTACGGATACTGTTTATTCAGCCTACATATGTACATGTTATACCATATTTAAATTTTTTGGTAAAATCGTCTTGTGTACTTATATAATTTATGTGTGCATATCTACCTGCTAGCAAATAATCCTGTTTTGTCAATTGTTGAATAAATAAATAAATAAAAACGTCTTCAGCAGCGACCACCGAGTCCGTGATGCACGATGGGCTCCACGTCGAAGCTGAGGTAAAACCCCCGGATATGGAATCTACTTCCCTCGACGATAGCTACGAACTTGGTAAGCCGATGGTACGGATTCACTCTTTAACACGTAACCAAGCGTGTAGGAGGTATATGTACTCGGTGTAATGTAAACACTAATCTCACCTTGCTGCATGAGCTACAAATCTGAGGTCTGTGTCAGAATGATGGCTACAGAGGTGTCCCTCGTAGTAGATTTGTGTCCGAGGAAAAAGTTTTTCTCACGGAAATATACAAAATATACGGAATATGCACTATACGAGTACATGAGAATGTACGCTGTATATACATGATATCGAATCGAATATACATATATACAAAAATACAAGCTGCGTATATTCTGGTATATATCAGATATATTTCTTGCGTGTATATATATATATATATATATATATATATGAATATATAATGTATATGAGAATACACACTATTAACTCTTTAAGGGGGTCAACGATGCCTTGCCTAAGCTTTGCCTACTTCTACATCCATAATGCATACAACAGGATCCCCTTGTACTTGTAATTGCCGGTATTAATACTGCAGAAGTTGACGCCATCGTTGACGATCCTGCGCAGACCAAATCAAGCAGTTTCAGTTTTGAGGACGCCATGACAGTGATCAGCGCAGCACCGGCAACTGTTGAGAAAGGTTTCGCATTATTTTTCATACAGTATCGTCCTTC
>WURV02225458.1:0-10237 GCA_011762755.2 Epimenia babai | reverse complement strand
GTCCGACACGACAGTCCGACACTACAACAGTCCAACACTACAACAGTCCGACACTACAACACTCCGACAATACAACAGTCCGACACTACAACAGTCCGACACTACAACAGTCCGACACTACAACACTCCGACACTACAACACTCCGACACTACAATACTCCGACACTACAATACTCCGACACTTGAATCTATTAGTTTATTCACCTTGTTACGTTCGTATTTCTGACGTCTGTGCTGTCGTCGTTTCTCGACGGCCTTCTCGCGCTGTTCTAACAAGTCTTCTTCTGTGGCGGGCCAGGGAATCTGCATGATAATCACGATAATTATGTGATGGAAGAGAGCAATCGTGATAGAAATGTGGTAGAATGAAGCAATCATTATGAAAATGTGACAGAATGGAGCAATTGTGACAAAAATGTGATAGAATGGAGCAATCGGTATGAAAATGTGATGGAATAGATAATTCACAATCATGAGAAAAAATAAACTAATTGTGATACAAGTTTAATGTGAACGGTGCTATTCTTAATTAAAACTGATATTAAGCAATTGTAATGGCTTGATACGGTGAGATAAAAACCAAACTGACACAAGGCAAAACAAACTCAACAATGGTAAATGAGAGATATTCTGGAAGAAGCACAGTGGAGGGGGGCGGAGGGCGTCACCTGCGCTGCATCGTAGTCGTGCATGTCGGGGTGTTTGAGGCGGAATGAGCTGAATTCACTCTTCATGACTTTACTGGCAGCGTTGAATGGTAAGGTACCTTTGCCGTCTCTGTAAAAATAACTATCAGTAAATGCGATAGTTCCATGTAAACAAAATGGGATAACATTGGAACTGTTTCATTGTACCGAAATGATCTATAACCGGTATACAATAAACACAATCATTATTGTCGTGATAAAAGAGAGTATAAATGAAATATAGCAATAAAATATACATTCAAAACTAAAAAAATAATATCATAATTGCAATCATAATTAAAATATAAAAATATAATTAAAAACTTGGGCGAAAATTCAATTGAAAAATAATCTGAAATACTGCATGTTGCGAAATTCGCTCCTTTAAACTTACGATCGGCAATATGCTACAAATGACATCCTGAAACAATGTCTCTGTATCTATGTTGAGATGATGATACTTCTGATGAGCCTTTTATTGCATGACTGACAAATGTATTAATAAAAATACGCGAGGTCTATGGTATTAAAAGCCACAAACTTGATCGTAGGGTCCGCTCCGGCTGCCAGCAGTTCCGGAATGAAGCCCGCGTGATTGTGCCTCGCCACGACGTGTAACAACGTAAACCTCTGGCGTCCGATTGGTTCATTCAGACAGGACAACAGCATCGACTCACGCGTGCATCTCGCGTCAACAATCCCGTTTACAGAATCATTCAGCCGTTCTTCCTGTTGTTTGTAATCGATGACGCCTCTATCATCAGGCTGTCGACTCGACTGACAAGGAGGCTCGTCGGTATTATTAAAATCACGGTGATGATGAGCAACGGTGGATACTGAGAGAACATCCCTAACACAACAATCGATGAACCTACAACTATGCTCAACGTCCTTGTTGCACATTCCTTCATTATCATGATCAACATTATCATAATCAACATTGTCATCATGATCAACATTATCATCATGATCAACATTATCATCATGATCAACATTATCATGATCAACATTATCATCATGATCAACAATATCACGATCAACATTGTCATCATGATCAACAATGTCATCATGATCAACATTATCATCCTGATCAACATTATCATCATGATCAACATTATCATCCTGATCAACATTATCATCATGATCAACATTATCATCATGATCAAAATTATCATCATAATCAACATTATCACATGCATTAACACACAATTCTCCAATTTCTCCCCTACCAGCTATTTTACCTCGCTCGTCAATTGATCCACATTTCCTCGACATCCCTACACAACGTACCATTCGCCCACAACTACCCCCGCGTTCGTCGATTGTCTCTAGCGACCCATTAATCCTTTCATTTGGCAGTTTCATAACTGAACCATCACTTAAGCTTGTCAAAGATTTAGCAGACGCTGAATAAGTAACTGGAACTAACAAATTCGTCATAGCCATAGATACGAGTTGCGCAGATTCTATGACCGACGAATAACTGTCTGCTTTTTCGTCCACGACTGAATGTAAATCATTGCCAAAATCATTTTCTTTCACTTCGGCCGATGTAATTGCCAGAAGAGCACGTAAACTATCCAAATCTCCACTCTTACACGCCAGGTGTAGCGAATTCCTCAATCGTTCGCTCTCAGAAAAATCTGCAAACACATGGCAAACAGTGATTTTCAGTTTTTCTTTTGTTGCATTGGTAAATGTGATGTAATATTGTATTTATATAGCACATATTGTGTAAAAATTGATAAAAATTTGTTGCAATCACATGTGCTTACAATAGTTAACTAAAACCACACAATCACTCAAATCACTCAAAGGCAAAAATTTTATACCCATATAAATTCACTGTGATAGATATGTAAATCATATAAGTTATTGTACACTTTACTGTGCTCCAAGGGTTAACTGTAGACTCTAGATGCATCATGGCCTCTCGATACTACTGAAGCAGATTGATGCAATCATACCGTCACACAATCAACAGTATAAAGACAGGTGTTGCAATATCTTGTAAATGGGAAGCAGCCATCATGGCCGACTCTACCCCGGCCGATTCTACCCCGGCCGATTCTATCCCAGCCGATTCTATCCCGGCCGATTCTACCCCGGCCGATTCTACCCCGGCCGATTCTACCCCGGCCGATTCTACCCCAGCCGATTCTACCCCGGCCGATTCTACCCCGGCCGATTCTATCCCAGCCGATTCTACCCCGGCCGATTCTATCCCAGCCATTTCACGTACAATTTCTATTTGAATTCCGTTCTGTGAGAGATTTTCCTTCTGTATATTTCCCCGTCATCCCTTAAATTCTAGGATTACCTGAGTTACGATGTAACGTGGTTTTAACTTTCTTTCGCGGGGCCCTCTTGCGATTGGGTGGAAAAGAGTCCAATGTCTCGAGGCTTTCAAAACTCACCACCTCATTTACCATCGTCAGAGTCACCTCACCTGGCAAAATGCAATATATTAACCCTTAACACTCTTTTGTCAGAGATTAGTATTGCTATAGTAATGTGATGCACAGGTTTCAGTGTGGTAAGGGTTAATAGAACAACGCAAACATACGCTAACCCCATTCATAACTGACTATGTAGGAAATCAACGTCATGTGGGACATGAATGCAAAAACCCTGCAACACAGTGAAGTGCGATGGTATTTTTAAGCTATTTGTGCAGGTTGCCAAAAAAAGCTATATAAGAGGCGCCAGCAAGCCTATCACGATTTTACTTCCCCGTGCATATTAATTCGTGTTGCACATAAATACAGTCCTTAATTATCGCAGAGACCAAAGAAACTGAAATAAAGTATATTTATAAAGCCCAAGGATTTGATAGAAAAACAACTGGTATGACCAAACCCTCCACCATCAGGTTCAAAGGTCGGTGCTCTGACAAGTGGGCTATTCCATTCTCAACTAGCTATGTTTAATATATCTATTTTTGCTATGCTTGGTACAGTGTTGCAATATTCAGTAGATGTGGCGCAGTATTTAGTTCATTTGCTGCTATATTAAATACATGTGTTACTATGTTTTAGTATATGTATTGCTATATTTTTCAACATGTCTTGCTATGACATCTAAGTACACATTGCTATGTTTGGAACTTGTGTTGCTATCTTTAGAACATGTGTTGCTATGTTTAGAACATGTGTTACCATGTTTACGACTGAGGATTACTAGGATTAAATCGCCTAAGGCATCGAAATAAAATGAAATTCATTCGATTAAAGTGTACTATTGACTTATAAGTCAAACATACTAAAACCTGACTAGAAACCTGAGCTATCTGTGTCAGATTGCTGTATCGAGTCACCAATGGACTCCTGCCCTATCTCAGTTACAGACTCCATCCCCGGGACAACAATGGACCTGTTGTTAACTTTCGCGCGTAGATGTTCGTCGGACCTAGCTTCGCTGGGGTTGGGCGGCGATTTTTTCTTGCTTCGAGGAGTTCCTGTGTTGTTTACATTGATAGGTTCGAGGTTCCCGGAAATTTTGTTGAATACGCGAGGGGGAGAACGAGGTAGAACGTCATCTAACTCCTGCGCATTCCCTGCAAGGCATAGTGATATGGTTTGGGAATGTGCCATTTGAGGCTAGCTATTGCAAAAAGAGGCCGAGAAGGTCTCAAGTCACAGATATAAAAGCTGATTAACAGGGTTGAGTGGATGATTAATAACAATAAAATGTGAACCCTTTTCATGAGAGCTCACTGAGGCTGAGAAGATAAAATAGAAACTAAATTAACATTGCATATAAAAAATAACGAATGAGGATTTACGCTTCTTGAGAAAATTATAGTAACATTGCAATCAGCGGAAATTACTTCCCCTTGGTCTAATGATGATATGCTTAACAAATCTAAAACCAACAAAAGCAAAATATCTGCCAAATTTCAGAGCTTTGCGACAAGGGGTTCTTAAGAACATTTTAAGCAAAAACACAAACTCGCCAGAGGTTACTCCCCTTGGGTATATAAACAAATCTAAAAGACATCAATCCTAAAAAACACCTGCAAAATGGCAAAGCTTTAAAAAAGATTTTTCAAGAAAATGTTAACATCGGATGGACGGACTAACAACGGACAATCAGAGAAACTCATCGAGCAGAAGCTCAGCTGAGCTAATGACAAGGGAGGGATGTCACATGGACGGATGAGGTTCGATAAGAATAGCTCACTGGACATTAGCTAATAACCTCACAACAATTACCATAAACTTCTATGGAGGCCAGGATGAGGTGGATTCTCTTGATTTCATTTAGCGTTGGACGTCGTGTTGCAAATGGAATATTTCGGAATCTTTCGTCGCTTTTGCTAAATGAGGCAGTTTTGGGCGAGGTAAAATGCTGCTTGAAAACGTTATGGTTCGCTGAGCGTATGAATATCAGGTCACAGGACAGAAGATCGACCATCCACGACTGTATGAGATCTGATATCTCCTTCAACACAAATGCGCCATGGAATTACTGGTAGGAAACACTAAAAGAACTGACTTAATAATCCAGAGCCATTTTGTAAGATGCTTACGACAGATGAGAAAATGTAAAATTACACAAGGGCATTTCATATACCAGAAGACGGTCACAATGAATCATTGGTGTAAGGTAACTCCGTGACAAGCGCAAACAAGCTTAGTGTATTTATTAATGTTAAGTATGTTAGACAACGATGCTATTACATCAAATATATTTCAATTCATTTCAAGCTGTTTGCATTGCCACATTCCCGATGTGCCATACCCCTGCTGCAATAAGTTGCAAAAGCAGCTACATTGAACAAGTTATTCTTATAGTTAGTAATAAGTTAGTATACAAGGACGCGATGAAAAAATTTAGTTCTTATCGCCCGGGTATTTGAACCCTTCACCACCCGATGTGAAGGCTGGCACTCGTGGTGCAGTAGCTAGAAGCGCTGCCTTTCATGCAAGAGGTTGCCAGTTCAAACCAGTACACACCAGGGATTTTTCCCCGCCCCTTCCACAATAGGGAAAGAGCAAGATTTCCGTGCTTGAATATTGAGAAAGATTTGTCGTAAAAATGGTTT
Source organism: Epimenia babai (assembly GCA_011762755.2). Taxonomy (NCBI): domain Eukaryota; kingdom Metazoa; phylum Mollusca; class Solenogastres; order Cavibelonia; family Epimeniidae; genus Epimenia; species Epimenia babai. Next base: position 4,504 of record WURV02225458.1, on the reverse strand, counting down.
ATTATAAAAAAAATATCTTAGGGATGTAACAGGGCAATGTTGTACGTGCGACTGACACTTAATTATGAAGTAGCACCAAAACCTCGTCTTTTCCCTTTTTTTCCCTTTCCACTCGACAGACCGAGCGATCCCCTCCAGGGACTCAAGGGGAGCTCACGGGATGATATTAGGGTCACACTTAAATCTGACACCTGTGTTAGAGCAGCTTCATTGTACCGTCTGAGGGTGGCTCCGGCGGACTTAGGGGCGGAGCCTTGACTATCGCGGTGACTCTGCGCGGAACCTCGCTTGGCTCGCACGACGTACCGGTGGAACGTCTTATGGCGTGACATGACGTCTCTGTAGGAACAAGCATAAATCAAACATGCTACGGAAAAAAAAACAAGTAAATAAATAAAAATGCAAAATCTGTCACATCCTGTCTGCGGATGTGAGTCTACAGTGGTTATGCAATGCCCTCTTCCATGTGACGTGGCAACTGCGGCAACATTTTATATACATATGTACGTATGTATATGTGGATATATGTATGTATATATGTGTGTGCGTAAGTATATATATGTATGCATAGTTGGCGCCAGTGGTGTAGTGGTTAGAAGCGCTGCCTTCCATGCGAGAGGTTGCAAGTTCGAACCAGCATAAGCCAGGGATTTTTTCCCGCGCCTTCCACAATAGGAAATGAGCAAGATTTTCATGCTTGAATATCGAGAAAGATTTGTCGTGGAATGGTTTATTATAAAAATATCTTAGGGATGTAAAAGGGCAGTGATGTACGTGCGACTGACATTTAATTATAAAGTAGCACCAAAACCTCACCTTTACCCTTTTATGCATATATCTATTTGTGTATACTATTGTGCTTTTTATACCGGATAGTTAAACACTATGACAACCTCCAACATCAGTAGCAGATCAAGGATCAAAATCAGAGAAAGATGCATTCTATCAGTCCGATACTTCAAGCATGCCCCTTGTCCTTTCCAGCCGTTTGGCTCATTAGGAAAGCAATACAGTAACAGGAGGCCAAGGAGGCCATTTTTATAGTACAACAAAAAGACAACAAGGAGACTGGCTGACATCAAAAACAACAGTCCAAAGAGACCTCAAAATACCTATTGAGATAATGAAACAAGAAAATACAGCTTTGTGGATAAACCTTGGCTGAAATCACTTCTAATTGCCTAATTAGAGATGACCTAAACAAATCTAAATGAGACCGACACAGATAATATCTGCCAGAAGGCAGACCTTTGCACTAAGCAGACATGGGATAAAGATTTTCAAATGAAAAAGTTGATAGAAATGACCCCCCTCTGATACGATGACGAGATCCTGAATAAATATGAAAGATGTAAATCAAAGGACAATATCTACCGAATGGCAGACTTCCTCGATGAAGGGTTCTTGAGAAAAAGATTTTTCCAGTAAAAATACAAACATCGACAGAAATTACTTTCCTTTGGTGCGATAAAGATACCATAAACAAACCTAGAAAGACTACCCCAAACGCAATATTTGCCAAATGACAAACCTCTGCGATAAGCGGTTCTAGAGAAGAAGATTTATTAAGAAAATGTTAACTCGGATCAGAAAAGCTCTCTGAGAATAACCTCAGGTGGGCTAATAACCACAGTGAGGCTTGCTTGGAAAGCAATACAGTAATAACCACAGTTTGGCTATATTTGAAAGCAATACAGTAATAACCACAGTTTGGCTATATTTAAAAGCAATACAGTAATAACCACAGTTTGGCTTGCTTGGAAAGGAATATAGTAATACCGAGTTTGGCTTGCTTGGGCAGCAATACGGCAATAACCACAGTTTGGCTTGCTTGGAAAGCAATACAGTAATAACCTAGGTTGGGCTTGCTTGGAAAGCAATACAGTAATAACCACAGTTTGGCTAGCTTGGAAAGCAATTCAGTAAAAATCACAGTTTGGCCTGCTTGGAAAGCAATAGCGTAATACTGAGTTTGGCTTGCTTGGAAAGATACAATAATAACCACAGTTTGGCTAGCTTGGAAAGGGCCTAGAATTACCCAAAAACATGGCTCAATATTATTACCACCAGCTTATTCAGCCATACATATTTGCATATTTTTTATTTTTGTATTTTGTGTATTGTACGTTTAGTAGTATTATTGTGCTATAATAAAAATGTTTCAGCTTTCACACTACCTCATCAATGGTATTTATGTCATCTGCACGTGATGAAAATAGTTCCATAGCCCACTCAATAAAATCCTGTCCCACGATAGCTAGCGGGTGAACAGTGATTCCTATATGAGTGTATATCCTGGTATCAAACCTCGGATCTGTCAGCACGAGAGATATCGCGCCTCTACCCCTCGATCAGTAACGCAACACGATCGCAACACCAACTCACGCGTCTTGGGTGTTTTACGAATAAAAATAAATTAAAAAACATTTTGTCTTCTCTTTTCTTCTTTCGACCATCTCTAAACCGCCTCTTTCTTCCTTAGCACCATGTGCTGATCTTAACTCTTACAAAACATTCTCACTCTCAGTTTTACCTAATAACCTCCCTTTTCGCCAATCAAGTCCCATAATCAACATTTATGTATTACAATTTATGTATTACAAACAGCACACGGTATGATCTCCCTTAATTCACACAGTAACGCCGCCATATACTCACTTATCGAATATGGCCGCAGCGAAGTGCCCGCCGCCTGACAGGAATATGGCCCACTTCATACGAGCCGGTAGTGACTGAGTGGCTACGATGATATCGGCGTGGTCTTCTATCGGTGACTAGAAATTACCCAAAACAATTGTATGCAAAATACTACAAATATCCAACGCAGAATAACGACGACTTTATTTCAATGAGTAAATTTTTGATGGATGCACAGCGTTTAATGCAAGTGGCAAGTTTTGCTAAACGAAATGGATTTTTTCTCGCATCCCCCACTAAAGGATGAGCAAGATTTCTGTACTTGAAAATGTAAAACTAGGAAATATCGTAAGTGCTACTGATATTTACTACTGGTGAAAAATTAACACTAAAACCTTGATCAACTTTCCCTTTCTCTGATGATGACAAATGCAATCTGCACCCACTTTACCTACTACAGTTACAAAACAAGTGACTGTGCTGGCAGTTCTAGAAGGTTCCAGGACATTCTACAATCGCTCACAAGCAGTGGCGTTCTAATTGTCTCTTTCACGTATCTTACAAGTGTTGCTATTGTTTAGCTACAGTTAATACAGTGTAACTGAATCCTTACGTATATTATCATTGTGCACTCACTTCATCTACTTCCCTGCATCAACAAATTACTGCGCTGGCAGTTCTAGAAGGTTCCAGAACATTCTAAGATCAGTTTTAGCATGTCGTTAACCATGAAAACCGACTAGCCTCTCAGTCGTAACAGGAGAGGAAACACCATAACGAAAACCACCTAGCGTGGGGAGACATTAACCATTGTCCTATCATGGCACTGGCTCCAAAGACCCACATACAACCTACATATCGTACAGTCCATGAGGTCTGCGACAGTTGGTGATTATTAACATTGAAATGATGAAATAGCAGGGATGTAAGCGCCACATAATGACCATACAGAGATAATGGGACACACAGCCACATTAGAGAAAAGAGGCCTACACATAACCGCACTACAACAGCTCCCATGACCCCTACAGGCAGACTGGGTTTAAAAGGCTTTTGCCTTAAAATAGGTCATTTAAATACTGGTTAAACCGGGAATAACTCCAGATTCATCTGGATTGATTTCTATGAAATATCACCTAATCAATCGCGTACAACATAAAGCAATAACCTTCTTGTTGTAGAGGAGTGTCTTATAAATGGAAAGAATTTCGCCGGTAGAGTTTTTAAAGTAAATCTTCGGACGTCTATAATCCGCGTTGGATGCCTTGCGGTCGTCGTTTCTGTCGGAGTGAGTCGGTGCCTCACCGTGGAGCCGTTCTGGACTCGTACTCGCCTCCGAGTCAGATCCAGATATGCTCGACACATCCCCTATCACGCAACATCTAAGATCTTACACGAGATCGCATATTTGATTGACACGACAGTTCGCGTCAAACGACACACGCCGGACAGTAATATAGTCGAGTCAAGTTCGTGTCATACATTTTACGAAACGAATCCTGTTATTACGATCGGTTTTACTTCCCATTCATAATTTTTTTTCATAATTCCCATATCAGCATTGATCAACGGTTCCACGCTAATGTTGACAACGGTTAACATTCACTCATGACTCTAAAATAATAATAACTAAATAAGTTGATATTAATAAATAATTAACGTGATGTTAAAGAGGGTAGCCAATGTGGTTCTCTGAATAGTTGCAAAAAAATGCACAGAAAAAACCTATACCTCTGATGAGACTCGAACCCACAACCTCCAGATTTGGTAGAATACCTTTAATTTAATTTAATTTATTGTTCCCTCACTAGCACACACTGCTAGTTTTGGGCATTAATGTCACACAATATAAAATATAATAAAATTA